>CAJFCP010019086.1:0-12810 GCA_904066005.1 Synergus itoensis | reverse complement strand
AGCCAGAAGTAGAGAAATTGCTGAAAACGATTTGCAGCAACTACCTTAAAGTAGGATATGTCAAGAATGCTTCGGACATCTTCGATTTTGATCATCAAAATTCGCTCATGTTCTTTGAATACAAGAACATTTATCTGGGCGTTCTTGCTACTACAATCATTTACAACTTGACACCAACGTTTCTTGTTGAACAGACTGTAATTAGTCTTCATATTTTAAACATGCGTAATAATTTTATAACAACAATCTTTTGTACATATTATAACATGATATTTTATCATTTACAAGAAACTACCAATAAGATTAAATTCAGTAAATTCAACAAATTAAATCAAGTCGAGTACGGAATCAAACTCTTTAATCTGATTGGGTGGTAATTTTACCACATCAGGTCGTATCATCATTTGAATTTGGCGCAGTGTCCACTCATACTCTGTGGTCACGCGGTGGAGAATAAAGTGTGCTAAGTGCAGGACAATTACGAACGATTACCAATCGCCGTAGCGCATCTTAGTCGCTGAGCGACACACTCTCAACAGCCAATCGGCTGAGGCTTTAGTGAGAATCGTTTATACGTCATCTCCGCCCGTTTGCCGACAAGACGGAAGACGAGACTTCTCTCGCCATTCCGTTCTCGATTTTGATTGTGGCACAAGTTGCTTTTTATAATTCCGTTCTCGACTGAGTTTCCTTGCACATGTGTGTATCATGATTCAGGTGCTAACTAAAGATTTATCTAATTAATAAGTTCTTGTTATTTTCTATATAATAGTGTGACTCAGTCTCATTGACGATACCTCAATCCCTTTACCCTCACCCCTCTACGTGTTGAGTATGGCTGGACACTCATTGTCTTGTTTGTTAATTATTAATCTCATTTAAAATCAATTTAAACCTCTTTTGGTTATTTTGGAGTGTATTTAAAATAGTGTCAAAATTGGAACGAGAGGTTACACGCGTGTGCGTGCCTTACGCACACTTAATTCAGACCCTCGTTACTCAGTCTCGCTATTCACCGTTCCAACTCCTTCTCGCTCGTCCGTCCCCGTTCCTACTCTCCCCACTCCTACTTCCCCTACTCCGAGCGTCAGCCATTGCTGACGCATTCCTTATAACCAGCCGCACTACGTATTTTCATTCAGTTCAGCTGGGCGAATCCCACCGACTAGTTCGGAGAGACTCGCCCGGTGAAAACTCATCCGCTTTACTTACCGATAGGCGCTTTTATGGTAGGCTAAGCGAAGCCGAAATTGCAAACCGCTCTCTCTCCGTCGAGACTTGTCTATGCTCAGGCGCTCCTGTCATAGCCAACTCTAGTCGAAGAAATGTCAATTGATAGGCGCTATAATTGCCATTTCTCGCAATCTGTTCTCTTTCTAGCTTCTCTCTCTCCATCTCTAACGTTCCCTCTACAATTCGAGAGTGTACGATTTTCACAAGCAATAGGAGCTTCTATGGTTGTCAAAATCTAAAATAAATATTAATAAATAGTTGCTTCTAATATTAATATTTATCACTTTAGAATAACCGTTCCAAATTACGACGAAATCTAACTCCCATTTTCCCGTCAACTCAAATTATAAAATAAAGGAATTAATTTACTCTCGTCAGGCGCTCCTGAGAGAGTCAAATTTAGTCGACGTAAATAATATTCGATAGGTGATTCTATGGATATTATTTACATTTTTATTAACCCGATCAGTTTATTGCTTTTTTTTAGCACCTTATTTGTTTATTGTGGGTCGTCTCAGACCCAAGCCATGTTAAAACGTTCAATTATCAATACAAAAAACTGGTAAAAAAATTTAAACAAACATTTTATTTTTAGTGATAAATCAGGAAAATGCAGACATTTACTAAAAAATTCGAAATTCGCTGATTTTACAATAATTATAACTGCAAGTCCTTGTATGACGTAATTCTACAAGTTTGAATATAATTTGTTCCAAAACTTGTTTATATGCAAAACAGAAAGTTTTTAAAAGTATTTGTGTTTCCATTAATTTCTAGTCTAACAATAAAAAATACGGTTACTGCGGCTATTTGATAAGAGACTTAAATAATATTTGGGATCATCCATGTTTTGAAGAGTACGATGAAGAGTCGCAGTTTATTAGTATTGATGAAAATCACGTTGTAACTATTGGTAAGTTATACCTTTCTAATTATGTTAATTATGTTAATGCGCATGAAGAATGCATAGAATTTTCAATTTTTTTAAGTACACTGTACATGTTATTATTTCAATTTAATGTTTACATGAAAGATAATGTAATATTTTATTGTTTTGCTATTTCAGAGAGAAATGTTAATGATTCAGGAAACAAACAGAAGGAGAAGTGGAATAAGGACTGGGATGAAATGCTTGTTAGAGCAGTTTCACAGAGACCTGCTCTTTATAATTATAGATTACCGTTAAAAGAACGCACTGCATTGAAGACGAACGACTTGTGGCAAGAAATTCATAATTCACTAGGTTAGTTATTGCAATTGTTGCTAACAATCTTCTCAAAAATAATTTCTTTTTATGTTTTTTTTTACACATTTGATGAATTTTTTTCAAATTTTTTATAATTTCTTTTAAAATAATTCAAAATTATTACTTCTGTTAAGGTGTTTCTTCTGCTAAATGTATACAAAGTCTGTGGGCAGCTTTAAAAGTAAAATATATGAAAGCAAAAGAAGAGGAGAGAGCCTACAGACGGAGTGGTTCAGCAGCGCCAAAAACGAAGAAACGGGATTTCGAATTATTCGAGATGATGACATTCCTCGATGATTTATCAGCCCCTACAAAAAGTACGTACTTTGCTGTATTAACAACAAAGCTTGTCACTCAAATTTTTTAAAAAGAATTTTTTATCATGATTTTTAACGGAAAAATGTAATGTAAAATAATAATACAATATTAATTTTATATTTTGAAGGACAGTTAGTAGTTTAACATCGGATTCCGAAGATTATTCGGAAAATGAAGAGGATAAACAGGAAGTTAAAAGTAAGTTTTTAGAAAGTTCTTATTTTAAACTTGTGAGAAAAATTTACACAAAAATTTTTATTTATTTTTTTTTAATTTTATCACAGAACATGAAAAAAATAAAATTCTTAAAAAAGGCATGGAATTTTAAAGAAATTTCTATTCGAAATGTGTTACATTTGAAATTGTATAACTCTTATTGTACTTCAGAAGTACTGAATTTAAGATTGAAAATCTGATACACATTTTTTTAATAGGGGCACGTTCTGACAAATATTATGAGATTCTTCTCGACTCCATTTCTCCACCGAGGAAGACCAATAACTTAGATGCAGCGCAAAACTTCATGTTGTCGTTAGGGCCAAGTTTGAAACAACTGGATCAACACAGGCGTATGCGAGTTGAGGAAAAATTTACGCAAATTTTAATGGATGAATTAAAACATCAGGAAGAAAGTGATTTGTGTAATAATAATAATTGTAATTGTTTCGGTTAATAATTTTTTAAGAAGAGAAGGGAGTTGTGGTAGCACAAAATGGCGCAACGGCCCGCCCGAGCATACTTTTTATTAACCGTATACTTGAGTTAAAAAATCAGCCCGCTTCGCAGGCACATTCTCATCGCGCGCTTGTGCCCTGCGGGAAGCTTGCGCCTTACAGAACACTTGTACCTATATAGGGTAAACCGGGGCAAAGCCGACCAGTTAATAGTGAATGATTTTTTAAAAGTTAATATGATATGGAACTGATCTATTTTTTTTTTCATTTCGAATCCTACATTATTACATATCATATTTCTCTATGCATTAATCACATAAATAAAACAATGATTTAATAATTTAGTTATTTCTAACAAGCTGTACTTCGTCGGCTTTACCCCACACCTTGGGGTAAAGGCGACCTGTAGCTTTTTATGAAAATCAAAAGATTTGAACATTGCAAAATATAATGATTAGCTTCTATGTTATTGAAAGTATTTGTCAAATTACCTTTAAACATATGCAGAAAGAGGAATAAGTTATTTTGAATAAAAATAGTGATAGCTACGATCAGATACGATATAACCTCTTATTTTTGTTGACATTCTACTGGTGACAGACTACCAGAGTTGTCAACATTGGCGATTTGTCGCCAAATTGTCGACTTGACCTTGATTTCTATTGGTCTATCTTTTTAACGCAAGTGTTTATTCGTCAATCTCAGATCCAAGAGAAATAAAGTCGCCAAATGTTGGCAAGCCTGCAGACTACACGCAAAGGTGTCTAGCCTACAAACTATTAAATGGTCGCTTTTACCCCAGTGATGAGGCCTAAATTATTTACAAGATTTGATGTATTTTAGACTTGAATTACGTTTAATTATTATAATTACGTGATGTGATATTGTTTCAACTATCAAAATATCAAATTGTCATACTGTAAGTATTAACATTAACGTCAGAAGTGTTATATTTCTGCCAGCGAATCTTCCATTCTTTCGTTGTCAAAACTGTTTTCGGTATAATTTTTCTTTTATAACGTCAATTTTCAAGATTTAAGTAAGTAACACTATCTCTACAATGAAATAGATTTATTTTGTGCAAAGTGGAATTAAAATTGTTAAATAATAACAACGTTATAAGCAAAGTCACCTTTACCCCACCGGTCGGCTTTGCCCCGGTTTACCCTATATATTTTTTTAATTACTTTAAATTTTAATGTAATTTAATTAAATTTAAATTAAATTAAATTACAGCTTTGAATGCAAAAGAAAACTAATTTATGTACTTAAGGTTCTATCGACCTTAAGGAGTACATTCTCATCAGGGCACTCGCGCTCGGCTCTGTTTAATAATATTTTTCATGATTAAAACGAAAACTACTCATCCTATTAAAAAATGGCCAAAGGAGAACTTGTAGATCTATCTAAGACCAATAATTATGTTTCTTATCATTTTCTCTGCATCTCGCGTTATTTGGCTCAAAATTTTAATTTTCGATTTTTTAAAGAAATTCAAAAAGTTGTTATGCCAATCCTGTAGGGCGTTCAAAGAGAAACATTTTTCACCTCTTAAATTTTTTTTCATATCGTGCGTTGTTTGGCTTCAAACTTAAGTTTTCGTTCATTTTTTTGAATTTTCAAATTTTTTTTGAATTTTTTTTCAAAATGGCTGGCCAACGAACTTGACCTTCATTTTAAGTCACTAAAAGAGTATACCAAAGGTCAATCCAATCAGTTAATTCTTTCGGAAGTTATCGTGCTCATAAATTAAAAATCTACAGACAGACACATTCGTAAAAACATGATTTTCGGGTTCAGGGGGTCCCAAAACGTGGACATTTGACAAAAACGGTGGGGGGGGGGGTCAAATTTTACACAAATCTAATACCTTCTCTAATGAGAATGTAAAAATGATAAGAACATAATTATTTGTCTTAAAAAGATGTACAAATTCTCCTTTGACAATTTTTTGATAGGATGAGTAGTTTTCGCTTCAATGGTGAAAAATATTGTTAAACAGAGCCGAGCTATACTATTTTAAGTATTGTTATAAACGTTTTAATAAATATTTCGAATTTTTTTCTTCTTCTTTTCATAAAAATATGTTGCTTTTTTCATCCAATGGACATAAAATATATTTGAAACATTATTTAGTAATTATTAACATTTCGTTATTATTTTTTATTGAAATATTACTGTTTAATTGTCTGGAAAATGTTTCAGTTGAGAAAATGATTTTTTTTTTTAGTAAAAATGACTGCTTTTGGAATTTGTTTATAATTTTGGTTATTAATAATGAGAAATATTTAATGATTACAATTGTTTATGTTAAATAATCTGTTTCAAACATGTTTTAAGTCCATTGGATGAGAAAAACAGCATATTTCTATGAAAAAATGAAGAAAAAGATTCTGTTCATTAAAACGGTTATAAAAATGTCATTGTTTTAGAAGAAATTATTATACGTGTCGATATTTGTTTTGTATCTAAAACGATTTCAGTTGGAAATATGATATGGAATCACCCATATATATTTACATAATTTGGTTCAAATTGAACGCGAAATAAATAAAGTCCAATAAGTGCGTTATTTATTTATAAACGTTGTTCCTTTCCGAAACGAAGAGAATTTATTTATTAATAATTTGACCGTGTTTCGTGTTACTATTCTTCTAGCTAGAGTATACCCGTATAAAGTACAAATTTTTTTAAATACATCTGCGATTTTATTGTTTTCTCATATCCTTTAAATTTTTCTCTAAATTTAAATAATTATAATTTCAACATTTAAATGAGTAAAAAAATTTCTTTTCAGAAATTGAGTAGACACCCTGAAGTAAAAAAAAATGATTAATAAGATGCATAATTTTTTATTTAACAATTCCAAGATTTTGAACTATTTTAAAAATTTGTAGATTTCCAAATCAGAACAGTTAAACTTCAGGTGAAACAGTTGTATTGAAAAGTTAAATATTTTTTAAAATTGTACTTAAAATTTATTAAATATTGTGTCCTGACATGTAAATTTTTTATAAAAAATATGTTTAATATTTTCAAATCTTTTGCAAACTTCCGCTTATCTGTCGCAGTTGTCGTCTTCTATTTTCAAATTTGTTAAATTTCTATCATTTTTAAAGCAATATATAAATATTTGAATCAAAAATAAAATTATCAATTTACTATTCTCTAAAAGATTAATTAATAATAAATGTCTTATTTAAATATTCTTGAAAGACAGTGCGTCGAATGCGTAAAATTTTCTTCTCAGGTTCCCATGAATGCGTTTTAACGCAAATGTCATGCGTTGCGGAATTTTCTGACTAATGAGGAAATGTCTTTAGGTGGATCTTGGGGAAAGAATGTGTTAAATATTAAATGAAATTTTTCTTTTCAACGTGAAATATTCTCATCGTACAAGATAAGGTATTTTTATTTCAATGTGTGTTCCTTTAGAAATTTATATTCGGAAATATATGATATGCATTATAAATCGAAGACCTAACCTCAAAGACTATTTGCAAGAGAATAAAATTATAATGTTTTTAAGTTTCCAAATTTGTTTCGTATGACTGTTATTAATATTTCATAGCAGTGTAGATTTAGAAAATTCTACATCACTAAAAAATCTTTAATTGTTTTTGCCAATATCATCAAAAGTGTTTAACATTTTGTTAAGGGCGTTGGATAATGGGAACTTAGAAAATTTGTTGTGTGCCCCCAATAATAAAGACGGCCCTGCCACCGTATTTAAATTAAAGAGTAGATTTTGGGATAAATAAAAGAATCTCACCAAATATTTCGGGTCTGACGAAATCCTAGAATGCATCTTATGAAAATGAATATTTTTACTACAAATATTATTTTCTGAAACGGAGAAATGCATACCGAGCAGACAAATCTCGAGAAAGAGATGACGATTGTCAAAGTCACTTCACTTTTCACTATTTTGTAGACACAACACCGTCACTAAATATAAAAAAACGTTCTGCACAGAGTCCTTCCACAATATAAACTTTCAAACTCTGAAAGAAATTTTGCGGAACTTTGCGACATAAAAATTTGTCATTCCGGCAACTTTTTCGATACCACTCGACATGACAGAAATATGACAAAGGTAGAGGCCAACCATCTTTGAGAATATGACGCTTACGCTCAAACAGTGAGAACGGTCATTTTCAGAACTTGATAGGTTGAAACATTTCTTTATTTCGAAGGAAAAGAGTCTTCGGAATTTATAAATAAGTATGTTTTCCACTTAGGTAATTTAGGCAGGTAATTATAATTTTCTCTATAAAGATAAGATAGATGATAAGATAGATAGATATATAAGAAGATAGATTTGATAAGAGATTATATCGACCGTGACTCTGTAATACCTGAAATTCGAAATTTTAGTTACAAAAATGACCGTTCGAACTGTTTGAGCGAAAGCGTCATGTTCTCAAAGATGGTTGGCCTCTATCTTTGTCATATTTCTGTCATGTCGAGTGGTATCGAAAAAGTTGCCGAAACGACAAATTTTTATGTCGCAAAGTTCTGCAACATTTCTTTCAGAGTTTGAAAGTTTATATTGTGGAAGGACTCTGTGCAGAACGTTTTTTTTATTTAGTGACGGTGTTGTGTCTACAAAATAGTGAAAAGTGAAGTGACTTTGACAATCGTCATCTCTTTCTCGAGATTTATCTGCTCGGTATGCATTTCTCCGTTTCAGAAAATAATATTTGTAGTAAAAATATTCATTTTCTCAAGAAAAACGCGATGCATTTTTTATAAGATGCACTCTAGGATTTCTTCAGACCCGAATTATTTGGTGAGTTTCTTTTATTTATCCCGAAATCTACTCTTTAAATTAAATACAGTGGCAGGGCCGTCTTTATTATTGGGGGCACCCAACAAATTTTCTAAGTTCTCATTATCCAACGCCCTTAAGTTTATATATAGATATATATAAAATAAGGCCAAAAAATTGAAAGTAAAATTTCTTCATTTTTTTCTATGGTGAAATAAATGTCTTAATAATCGCTAGTAAAATTTGATAAGCTGAGATTCTATAATTATTACTCCACATGTTTAATATCACTTATACTTTTGTAAAAACCGTTTTGAGAAATGTGTATAGTTTTATCTTAGTGAAAAGTGTATAATTTCTCCTTTAAAATGTGATCGTAAACTTAAAATATGTTCAGTACTTATTCAGAGATATAATTAATTGGAGAAATTAGTAAGAAATATTGTTTTTTATTAAATAAAATAAAATAAAATAATGAAATATATTAAATAGTAATAAAAGAGTTATAAATAGCTGCTATAAAATAATTAAATAATATAATAAGAGGATAACGTTTGAGCTCTACTTAAGGGCGTTGGATCCAAGTGTTAAACTCAAAATTGAATGCAAAATCTAACTCCAAAATTCAATATTTTCACTTTACTTAAAAAATATTTGAATTACCATACATATTTTCTCGCTTTGTGCGCGTAATTCTAATTAAAAATTGATTAACTCTACAGAGGGAAAAAATTCCAATTTTAGTATTTTTAAGTAAAATGAAGAAATCGAATTTTTAGATTAAAACTTGGTTCCAACACCCTTAATTTCATAAATATTGTAATTAATATTTTAAGTCTGCGAAGAAATATTTTTTTGCTTACACGTAATGTGTACATGTTAACCGTGTGTCTTAATTTTTTTAAATATTAATTTAGGTAAACTGGAAGAACAACGGAAGTCATTGAAATTCTCCTGTATGTTCATTGGCTGCTGACAGTGCAACAACCATTCATACAGACTTCGACAGAGGTTTACGAAATGCAGCAGCATATTTTTCAAATGTACATATTGTACCTAGAAATTGATCGTATGGAGTCTGCACCACACAAACGAAGACATTGGATTCGTCCCATTTTTCAAACTCATCGGCGACTTGCACAAGGAGCAAGTGACAATCTGGTATACGAGATGGAAACCAGGGACGTGGAACATTATTTAAAGTATTTGCGGATGAGCAGGAAACTGTTTAAAAGACTTTTACGAAAAGTGCAACCCATCATTCAAAAGCAGTATGTAGTTCGCGAGCCGATTCCAGCATATATGGTACACGATTACACATTTGCTTAAGATATCTCTCATCAGGAGATTCCATTGAGTCGATCTCTTATGATTTTCGTGTGAGTCCGAATACCATATCGAAGATAGTAAGAGAAACTTGCGCAGCGATTTGGACTACATTGAAGAGTTCAGCTTTCCCCCATTTAACAAGAGAAGGTTGGCGCGCACATGCACGCAGTTTTGAGGACAAATGGAATTTTACACATTGAATCGGAGCTGTAGATGGGAAATTAGTCCTTATACAGGTAAAAATAACATACATTGTTTATTAAGATTTGTGTGTATTCTTTGCCCTTTAAATTAGGGTGAAATTTTGTTTGAGCTAGAATTTTCAATAGGGCTACAAAAGTACATATATCTTTAATAAAGATATAGGTGTTTGGAAGCTTAAAAATTCTTAATAATCATATTTATTCTATGTATTTTTACAGGCTGCACCAAACAGTGGATCGGCCTATTATACATACAAGCAACAATTTTCGATGAATCTAATGGCCGTAGCTGATGCACACTATCGCTTTATCATAGTTGATATTGGTGCTCCAGGAAGAAGGAGCGATGGTGGAGTATTCAAAGAAAGTAAAATGGGTCAAAGATTTGAAAGAAATACTCTATATGTACCTGCGCCAGAACTCGTTGATGTGAATGGTCCAACTCTGCCGTATGTTCTTGTTGGAGATGAAGCGTTTGCTCTCTCGAACAAGTCATTACAAATTATAAAGCTTGCACTTAAAATGTTTGAAATGACAAACAATTTAAAATTATAATGAAGAATATTAAATGATTGTTTCTTAAAAGATATTTTTAAATGTTTCTGTTTTTTTTTTTGTTACATTTTTTAAGAAAATTCACTCTCATGTATTACATTTGAATTTTTTTAAAAATAATTTATTATTTTTTCTATAAAAAGTATTTATCGTACTAAAAAATTAATACGATAAATATGTATTTTTCCGTGACACAGTATGTTCGAGTATGTGTATTGAGTTTATTGAGAACAATATACTGTCATTGTAAAACATTGAAAAAATTTATGAGCAAAAATTATTTCTCATGATTTTTGAATTTAAGGGCATGTGATACTTACTATATGAGCAAATTTTTTCGAATTTCTTGATTTTCAAATAAACCAATTATTCGGCCACAAAATGAAATATTTTGTTTTTAATCTTTGGGAAACGTTAGGGAACATTAAAACGGAGGTTTATTAATTCCTTTTAGTTTGCATAATGAAAAAAAAAGTACCCTTTGTCCACAATTGGTAAAATATTTGACACTTTGAGATTTGGTGAATCTCATTTCAAAACTTTCCGATTTTAGCAAAACGTAACTTTTTTTTCATTATACAAACTAAAAAAAGTCAATAAACCTCCGTTTTAATGTTCTCTAACGTTTCACAAAGTTTCAGGACAAATTATTTACTTTTGCGACCGAATAATTGGTTTATATGAAAATCAATAAAATCGAAAAACTTTGCTCATATAGTAAGTATCACATGCTCTTAAGATAAACTGAAACTGAAAAATCCAAACCAGAAGATTATTATGTATAATATCTATTCTGTCCACTGAGAGTTTTTAAATATTTTAAAGTAGAATGTTAGTAATATTACATTAACATTTGTAAATGCATTTTTCATCAGTTGCCTTCATTTATTATTACACTGTAAAAGAAGTTGGTATAAATTTACATCATGAGACGATTGAAATTATTTGATCACCATGACAAGTAGTAAAAATACATAAATTTGTTTTCAACCTACGTCCGCCATGAAGAAATCATGCAGGACGTAAATTCTCCTGCGTCGTATGTAAAATTACATGCGGAACGTAAATCAGCAGTCAATTTATAATATTAAATTATAATTATTTATAATTACTATTATATTATTATTATAATTATAACTCAAATTAAAATAATAAATTTTTCTATTTTGAGTGCTTATTTACATCCGGGACGTAATTTCACGTACGTCGCGGAGGATTTTACGTCCTTCATGTATTTCTTCATGGCGGACGTAGGTTGAAAACAAAAGTATGTATTTTTACCACGTGTCACGCCGATCGAATAATTTCCATCGTTTCACGATGTAAATTTACACCAACTTTTCTTACAGTGTATATAAAAGGAATAATAAAAATCGTTATTATAATAGCAGGATAAGGGGATACATTCTAAAAAGCTTGGTGCTGGCAAAGTCGACCCTGACATTGTATTGGAAGCACTTTCCAGAAAAAGGAAACAAAGAAAACGGTGTCTTTCGCGTTATGATGATAAGCAGGTACACTAATAAATTTTGTACTACTTGGAATCTTAAAATCTTGGAATCTTTAAAATCTTGGAATCTTTTAAAATTCTTAGAATCCTATTAATATTATTACTCAAAATTTCAAAATATCTAAAATCTCTAAAAATGGGATGGAAAACCTATTAATCAATATTATACATAATTTTTACATGTATTTTTATAATATAGTGTATTTTTAATTAATTTAGAAATTTTAATTAATTTAGGAATCATCGGACAGCAGTACTTCTCCTGAGTCATCTACCAGATCAAGTAGATCTACCAAAAAGGTGCAAAATAAGAAAACTTGCAATGTACATTATCGTAAGGTATGTTAAGGTTAAAAAATATTGAATATTCAAGTATTGCCAAATATTATTTACGCTCGGATATTTTTTTTAACGTCCAGTTTATTAACACAAAGCATTTTTTCATTTTCTAGGACTCTTCAGATGTTTCTTCTTTCTCTGATAGCTGCGAGGATGTTGAATATGAGAAAACAAACACGAAAAGAGTCATTGACAGGAAGTATAATCATGTCATGCATGAGACTGGAGTAAAAATGAAAATTAATTTTGCAGTTTCTGCAGAAAGTACCCCTCAGTGCGTTCTTCATGTTGAAGAAATAACAGCAATGAAAGTTATTAATTCTTTTTTCACATTTAGGATACTTGTTCGAAGGAGGACGATTTTTCAGTAACCTGGACAGAGAGTTTTATAGAAACATTGAAGTTTGTTGTCGAGAATCATGCGTTGGCTGAAGACCTCAATGAGTCAGAAAATATAAGTAGCAGAACTGTTGAAAACATATTTGTGCAGGTCTTAATCTTAAATAATTATTTGTTTAATATAAGTAGCAAATAAAATACAAAAAATTCCCGGGTTTTTCGCGTTTTTTTCCCACTCAAATAAAATTCCCGGGTTTTTCCCGGTTTCCCGGTCCGCTAGACACCCTGATTAT
>CAJFCP010019081.1:0-15274 GCA_904066005.1 Synergus itoensis | reverse complement strand
TACTCTGATTGTGACTCGTGAGCCTGAAGATATTGCACCTAGAGCGAGGATATATCAGCGATCTGGAGATACGCCTTTCCATGACTGCGCGCACATATCCGTATCGCGACATTAAATTATAGCGCGGACACTTATATTACGAGTGTGCGAGAGCTGTGCAGGATACGGATATGTTTACCAAGGTACACGCACGATATATATTCCTGATCGAGGATACATGAGGCTGCTTTTTGCCTTTCCTTGTACAGCAGTAGATACACATTACACACCAGTGCATTAGAATTATATATGCTTAGAAAAAGTATTTCTTGTATTACATCCCGAGAGACTCGCATATACTCTTTTTTTATTTAATACTCTCTAAAATTGAATCAGTGGAAATTGAGTCACTGAAATTTTCAGTAATCGTCACTAAAATACTAAAAATTTCAGTGACTTTTCACTGATATCCAGTAGATTTTTCACTAGACGCAGAAAAAAAATTTATTGCATCTACAGAAAAATCTGTAGAATCTACAGATTTAATCTGCTGGAATAGGAACAGCAGATTATTTCTGTAGATTCTATAGAAATTTTTTGTTGGATTTGCAGACAAAATCTGTTGAATCTACAGAAAAATCTGTAAATTCTACAGATAAGATCTGTAAATTCTACAGATTAAATCTGTAAATTTTACTTTTACAGATTTTTTGTACTTTGAATCGTAAAAATAATGACATTTTTTCACAATGCACTCAGTCATACAGAAATATTAAATTCAACAGATTGAATCTGTAAAATTTATAGATTTCTTCTGTTAAATTTACACATTTTCATCGTCCAAATCTAAAAATTTCATTAAATTTTCAAAAGTGCTGTGGTGATAAACAAAATTTGCGAGGGATTTTAAATAATTTAGGAGAATCAAGTGACAATTAATCAATACTGATGTATTTTGACGCATTGATTATGAATATAATAGTGAAAAAATAAAATCATGGTTTTCTTTACGTTTTATTGTTCCTTTGAAATTCTTTGAAATCGTAAAAAATCTCCAGAAATGCATGAAATCCTTTGAAATCCCTTGAGATCTTCAAAAAGATTTTATTAAATTCGTTAACAATCTTATTTACCAAGTTTTTATACTTTTTTCGATTTTCTGAATGTTTTACTAGTTTTTCACAAGATTGTGTTTGTTTTTTGTTCCAGGTGAGTCAAGTTTGGAAAATACTTATGAGCGGCTTTCAAGTGAGTGAAAAGTATAATTTTACTAAATCCTATACAATTTCGTGAAATCCTTTAAAATCCTTTGGAAGTCCTAGAAATCTTAAAAATCCTAGGAAATCGTGTGAAATCCCTTGAAATCTTAAAAAATCCCCTGAAATCCCACAAAATACTTTGAAATCGCAAGAAATCTTAAATATTTTTTGAAATCCCATAAAATCTTTCAAAATCCTTTGAAACCCTTAAAAAATTTTGAAATCCCATGAAATCTTTGGAAATTGCTTGAAATCCCGTAAAATACCTTTTAATCTTTTTAAACTCCATTAGACCTTTTGAAATTCCTTGAATTTTAAAAAATCCCATGAAATTATTTGAAATTCCTTTCAATTTTTTTTAAATCCTGTGAAATCTCTTGAAATCCTTAGAAATCCTTTAAACTCCATACATTTTTTAAAATCCCTTTTGTTAGTCCGGGAAATCCTTAGAAATCCTCTTAAAAATCTTTTAAAATCCCATTATTTTATTTCATACGGAATTTCTCCCCTCCAAAAATATATATATATATATATATAAATATATATCTAGCAGATATTGTCCTAAATATAATCAATATAAAAATATTCTATATTCCTAAAGCTACTTCTGAGTGACCATTCCTTTGTGTAGGTTGTTGCAGATGTTATGTTAAAGACTGATGTCACTGTTCTTGATGTTTTGAATCATTAATGATGTGTTATGTCATTCTTAATGGCACTCAATTCCACACAATTATCTTAGCCTCTAAACAATCTTATTGAAACAAGAGGATATTTTCAAATGCAAATCAAGTGACATTTGAGTCAAGAACAAATCTATTTTTCTACCACAAATAAATCACATCACATTTAGATAATAATTTTTTTAAATAAAACGAAAACATGCAAATTGAAGTATAAAATCTAAAAGTATCCACAAATAAATTAATGATGAATCTCTTAAAATAAGAGGAAACTTCCTCAAGTCTCCGGAATTTCAAGGACTCGAGAATAATTTCTCATAATTTAATTTACTATAAATTAAAGATAATCTTTTTTTCCCGCGGTTTGTTTTGTTTCTTTTTCTGTCTATAAACGAACAGCTTTTATAACTTTTATGTTATTATAATAATTCAACAATTTCATTTTAAAATAAGTCGATTTTACGGTTACGATTGTATGAGTCAGATTTTACGATTAAATTATATCTCTATAAATTTAAGTCTCTCAACAAAAAAATCCCTTGAAATATTTAAAAATCACGTGAAGTGTTTTTCAATTAAATAAATTTTTACGAAATCTCTTAAAATTTAGTGTATCCTCTTCAATTTTTTTTTTAGAACACGTGAAATTTTTAAAAATCTCTTGGAATATTTAGAAAACACGGATTTAAGATTTTTAAGGAATTGAAGGTTTTTAAAGCAGATGAAAATCTTTTAACATCTATAACATATTAACGAATCCCATAAAATCTTTTGAAATCTTTTAAGCCCGTGAAGTCTTTAGAAATCCATCGAAATCCTTGAAAATCCCTTAAAATCTCTTGAATTTCTAAAATTATCATAAAATCTTTGAAAATCTTGAAAAATATTTACAAATCCAAAAAAAAAATTCCATAAAATTCGGTACAGTACTGAAATCCTGAAAAATCCTTTGAAATTTTGAAAAAGGCGTAAAAGTCCCTTGAAATTTTTTAAATCCCTTGAAATCTGATAATAGGTTTTAAAAAATCCGTAAAATCATTAAAAATTTCCGGAAAACCTTAGAAATCCCTTAAAAGCACATGAAATCTTTTGTAATCCCTTAAAACTTTTGGAAATCCGTGAAATCATTTATATCCTGTGAAAACTTTAGAAATCCTTTGAAAATCTTGTAAAATCTTTAGAATCTAAAAAAAAATCCATAAAATTCGGTACGGTCCTAAAATCCTGAAAAATCCTTTGAAATTTTGAAAAAGTCGTAAAAGTCCATTGAAATTTACTAAATCCAAAAAAAATATTCTTAAATCCTTCGAAATCTGATAAAATGTTTTAAAAGACCGTGAAATCTTTAAAAAAAATCCCTTGAAATCTTTAAAAATTCCCTGAAATCTTTAAAAATCCTCTTAAATCTTTAGAATTCCTTAAAAATCGTTTAAAAAATCTTTGGAAATATTGTAAAATCTTTACAAATCCAAAAAATCCATAAAATTCGGTACAGTACTGAAATCCTGAAAAAGCCTTTGAAATTTTGAAGAAGGCGTAAAAGTCACTTGAAATTTTTTAAATCCCTTGAAATCTGACAAAAGGTTTTAAAAGACTCGTGAAACCTTTAAAAATTCCCGGAAATCCTTAGAAATCCCCTAAAATCATATGAAATCTTTTGCAATCCCTTAAAACTTTTGGAAATTCGTGAAATAATTAATATCTTGTGAAATCTTTAGAAATCCCTTGAAGTCCTTGGGAATTCTGTAAAATATCATTTCCGATTCTACAGATTATCATAAAGTCTTTGAAAATCTGATTAAATACCATAAAATCCGATAAAATCTCTTGGAATATTTAAGTAAAAATCTACGAAATTCCGTGAAAC
This sequence comes from Synergus itoensis, assembly GCA_904066005.1. Taxonomy (NCBI): domain Eukaryota; kingdom Metazoa; phylum Arthropoda; class Insecta; order Hymenoptera; family Cynipidae; genus Synergus; species Synergus itoensis. Next base: position 11,486 of record CAJFCP010019081.1, on the reverse strand, counting down.
GTTTATCAAACAAATTCAATCTCTTGAACTACTGAATACTCCGGGATTTCAATAAAATCCTGGGAAATCCTTAAAATCCTTGGAAATCCTTGGAAATCCTTTAAAATATCCTTAAATTCCTTAAAACTTTTTAAAATCTTTAAAAAATCCCCGAAAATCTCTTTAAATCTTTAAAAATATCGTAAAATTTTGGGATACCTTTAAAAATCCATTAGAAATCCTTTGAAATCCCTTTAAGTCTTTTTAAAACCCGTTAATTCAAGAACCAACTCACTTTTCTACCACAAATTCTCAATACTCCAGAATTTCAAGGACTCGAAAATAATTTCACTCAATTTAATTTCCTTTAAACTAAAAATACTTTTTCCGCATTTTTTACTGTCTCCTTTTCTTTCTGTTGGCAAGCGAAATTTTTTTTTAATTTTTCTGTCATTAATTCAAGGATTTAATTTTAAATTTAGAATGAATCAGCATACCAGAAATTTTATTATAGTGCTAGGTAGATTTTACGATTGAATATGATATCTTTATAAACGAGAGTAAAATAATGTAGACGATTTTTTTTTTATTGATAAGTGAGCAAAATCCTTGCAGGAAAGTAAATGATTTTCTGCAAGTGCGTTTATTACATGCTGCTCTTATAGAAACGCTCAACTAGGGAAAGCCAATAAAGGAGCGAGTGAATTCTTTATTCCTTCCGGTTCTAAATAATGTTTTGCCTAATATGGAAAAGAAGTAGTGCGTCGCCCACTACAGCAACATAAAAACAAGTAATAGAGGTATACACTTCGCTCTTTTACTTCTTGTGTAGAATAGTAATGAATATTTATATAGCAAAGTCAAACAGCGGCTATTGACTTCTCATAATCGTAAAGTTAAATAATATTTAACAAAACGAGAAGGAGAAGAATGATGGTCGTTACTTTACAATATTTATCACATCTAATGACTGATATTTTACAAATTATTGGCTTTTCGCTTTTTGCTTCATAATTTGGAAATAAATTAAATTTTTATTTCAATTTTGATTTAATGTTGACGCAACATTAGGCCGTAAAATCTTTTGAATTTCTTTGGAAAATATGTAAATCATTTGAAATTCTTTGATATCCCATTAAATACCTAGAAATCTTTAAAATTTTATAAAATCAGATAAAATCTCTTGTAATAATCACAAAGTCTTTAAAAAATTTTGGAATATTCTTTGAAATCTTGAAATCCTGTGAAATCTCTGAAAAGCCTTTGAAATCTTTTAAAATCTTTTAAAATCTTTTAATATCCTTAAAAATGTCGAGAAATCTGATAGAATTTATTGTAAAAGCCTTGAAAACTTCAAAAATTCTGGAAAATCCTTTGAAAGTACCAGAATTTAATCTTTTAATATTTTTTGAAATCCTGAAAAATTTATTTTTGATCTTGTCATTTTGAGACATATAGCGTTGAGGCTTATTTTGGGCCTTGTAATTTAGGGACTTTTATTTCTGGGACTTATTTGGGGTTTTACGATTTTGAGATTAAGTTTGATATTATTGGGCCTTATACTAATTAAGGATACGAAATAAATGGATTTAAAAAATCATTGAATCTTGGTTTTCACTTCTCGCAAGTTACACTCGATTGCAGAATACCATATCTCAAAGGATCAATAGGCGAGGATGACTCCCATGTGAGTTCTACTCGTATTTGAACGTATCTGCTCGTAAATTGAGCGTGACATTTAAAGTTGCCAATAACAGTATAATATGTAGTATGCACTTTGTCTCTGTGAGGAAGCCGCGCAATTAACTCAAACCATGGGAAGGTGATTTCTGAAGAAGCCTGGTGATTAATATCGGAAGCCGGATCTTCATATACAAAAAAAAAAATAAAAATAAAAATAAAAACAAAAAAAAATAAAAAAAACACTGTAATCAATCACTTTTAATATAATTACCATTAAAATGCAATTTACTGTAAAAATATCCAGAACGTTTCCAAATTTGGAAACGTTCAAAATAATAAAAAGTTCAAATTTGACAGCGTTCAAAGTCATAAAGCGTCCAAATTTTGAAACATTCAAATTTGAAAGAGTATAAAAATTTTGAAACGTTCAAATTAGAAGGCGTCCAAATTTGTAAACGTTCAATTTCGAATGGGTACAAATTGGGAAAATTCAAATTTGAAAGCGTTCAAAGTCATAAAGCGTCCAAATTTTGAAACATTCAAATTTGAAAGAGTATAAAAATTTTGAAACGTTCAAATTAGAAGGCGTCCAAATTTGTAAACGTTCAAATTCGAATGGGTTAGTTAGTTAGTTAGTTAGTTTTTAATACGGGCGAGGAGCCCCACCCCCGTGGGGCCCTACAGGCGCTCAGGCTTGAGCCCATTGTGCCTAATCCCTTAATCCCCGACGCTGCCTAGCCCCCCATTCCAGTCCTCTTAACGAAGACTAGAATGTCGCTGGCTTTAAGCGCCCTAATCTCCTCCGGTTCCAGCATAGCTGCCCCGAGGATCTGGTGTCTGGGCCCGGCAAGTGCCGGGCACTGACCTAAGACGTGTAGGGACGATTCCTCGTCCCTTCCACATTTGCGACACACTGGGCTTGGTGCCAACCCCAGTTTGTGTTTATGGTAATTCAAATGGTTGTGCCCTGTGAGCATCTGTACCATTATCCTTACATCACTCTTGGGCCAATTAAGGATGGTACTGGCCAAGTCCCTCCTACGACAATGTCCCAGGATGGCCTTGGCCTGCCTACATCCCTTTACTTGAGCCCAGAACTTATTGTGCTGTTGCGCAGCCCAATTCTGGATCTCCAGCCTGGTACAGCAGGCTGCCAAGCCCAGAAAAGGTTCTGGGCCGATCGGTCTGCCTGCCGCTCCTCTTTTTGCCAGTTGATCCGCTATTTCGTTGCCCTTGATCCCTGTGTGACCAGGGACCCATAATAGGGCCACTCTATTATTTTCTGAGAGTTGGTTGAGAGCCTCTTTGCACTCCCACACCAGAGTCGATGTGATCTCCGGTTTCCCAACCGCCCTGATCGCCGCCTGGCTGTCCGAGCAGATGCTTATGCACTCGCCCTTCTTATTTTCGCCTAGCAGCAATTCAGCGCAATGGAGGATGGCAAAAACTTCCGCCTGGAATACCGTTGGGTATTGTCCCAGTGGGATCGCCATCCCCCTCTTACGCGCGCTATCGTACAGCCCCGCTCCTGTCCAGCCCTCCCCCTTAGAGCCATCCGTGTACACGATGACCCCTTGCAGGAGGGCCCTCCCCTCCTCCTTCTCCCACGCCTCCCTTTCTGGGATGCATGTCCGGAAGAGTTTGTTGAAGCTGTACCTACTTTTTATCCTATCCTGCCGCATCCTTAGAGTTGGCAGATTAACGATGTCGTTTGGGAGCCTAGTATGTCTAGGCCCCTGCGACCATTTACCTGACGCCGCCAGACGTCCAACCGTCCTAGCCGCCCCCGCAGTTATCGCTATATGCAGGGGCTCCTCACAGAGAATAAGGCCCACCGCCGCTGTTGGCGTGGTCCTCATAGCTCCGGTAACAGCCCTGAATACCAGCGTCTGCAGGCGGCTCAGTTTCGCTTGGATCGTCTTAAGCTGCACCCTTGACCACCAGACCACGGCTGCGTAGATTAGCCTTGGTTTCAGAATCGCTGAGTACAACCAAGCAATCATTCTTGGCCCCAGTCCCCATGTTCTCCCAAAGGCCCTTCTACACAGCCAGAAGGTTGTGGTAAACCTTCTACATTGCGCTTCCAGATGCCCCGCCCAGTTCAGTTTCTTATCCAGTAAAACTCCCAGATATTTCACCGACTGGGCTATTTGGAGCCTCTTTCCGCAGAATAAGGGGCCCGATACCTCAGCCACCTTGTATTTCCTCGTGAAGACTACCAATTCCGTCTTCTCCGGGTTTACAGACAGCCCCGATGCCATGCACCAGAGCTCCACAATACGCAGAGCCGACCTCGTGAGCTCCAACAGGGTGCCCAAGTGAGCTCCCCTGTTCAGTATCACGAAGTCGTCCGCATAACCTTGGGCATAAAAGCCCTCCTCATTTAGATTACGGAGTAGACCATCCACGACCAAGCACCACATGACGGGCGATAAGACCCCCCCCCCTGTGGGCAGCCTCTGGATGTTATTCCTCCGATCCTACTTCCTCCCCATTCCGTCGAGAGGCGCCTGTACTGCAGCATGCTATGGATCCAGTCTACAAGCTGCTCCGGCACGCCGCATTTCCGGGCCTCCCTACATATGACTTCTGGGGGAGTATTACTGAAAGCCCCTTCTATATCCAAGAAGGTGCCTACCACATACCCGCCTTCCTCCAATTGCCGCTCTATTCTCCCCACAGCCTCGTGAAGAGCCGTGTCAACAGAGCAGCCTGCCTGGAAGGCATGTTGGCCACTATGTAGCGGTCTCTCTAGTAACACCCTATCCCGGATGTACCTCTCAACCAGCTTTTCCAATGCCTTCAAAATGAAGGATGTCAAGCTGACCGGTCTAAAGTCCTTGGCAGCCGTGTAGCCCTCCTTACCTGGTTTAGGCAGGAAGACCACTCTGCTGCCCCTCCATGCCATCGGCACATGTCTCAGGGCTATACTGGCCCTGAAGACTTTCGTCAGGGGCAGTCGTAGTTCCCCCAGCCCCTCTTGTAGAAGAGCCGGGTAAACTCCATCCGCCCCCGGTGATTTGTAAGGTTGAAAGGTCCCAATAGCCCATTCAACCTTCTTAACCGTTATTACGTCGGACGCGAATTTCCAGTCTGCCCTTTTACCAGAGCCTACTTGGTTCACGTCCTCTTGTTCTGTAGGAATTATCCGAACGCCCGGGAAGTGAACCTCCAACAAGCGCTTCAGACATTCCTCTTCATTCTCCGCAAACTCACCCGTTTCGAGCCTGATTGGCCCTAGGCGAGCTTCCGGATTTTTTGCTAGGATTCTATGAAGGAGGGCCGTCCTGGGTATGTTGTTCGTTTCCTCACAGAACTCCCTCCAACCTTCCCGCTTATAATGACTAATCATATTCTTATATTCCTTCCGGGCCTCTCTATATCGGTCCCAGTCAGAAGTCGACTTAGTCTTATACGCCCTATTATACCGCTTCCTAGCCCCTTTCCGAAGGGCCTCCAGGTGCTTGTTCCACCATTGAGCCCCTCTTCCAGTGCCTACCGCGCCAATAGGGCAGTTATTTTCGAACGATGTGATTAGGGCCTTCTGCATAAAGTCTGCGATCAGCTCCAGCTCATCAATCGTCCCATATTTTGAGGGTAGATCCCTAATTCTTACTCGGAGTTCCTCTCTGAATGGCCCCCACTTGGTATACCTAGGGTTCCTCTTCAGTTGTACCTCCGGCTTCCTGAGGGCCAGCCTAAAGGTAAGTTGCCTGTGGTCCGAGAGTGATTCCTCCGCGGACACTTTCCAGCCTCTCACCTTGTCGACTAGCCCCCTTGAACACAGCGTCACGTCAAGAACCTCCTTCCTGTTTTTGGTTTGGAAAGTAGGAATATTACCTCGATTTAAGATCTCTAGATCCGTGCCCGCCAGATAGACCAAGAGGTCCCTACCTCTCTCATTGGTGTCCGTGCTTCCCCACACCAAATGGTGTGCGTTTGCATCGCATCCTAAGAGTAGGGGGAGCCTCCTGTTATGACAATGCCGTACCAGCTCCTCCACCTCAAGCGGTGGTGGTCCAGTTGCAGCATCCCCTGGGAAGTAGGCCGACGCTATAAACACCTCCAGCCTTTCTCCCCTTCTGCCCCTGAGCCTCGTCTTGATAACCACGAGGTCCCTCGAGCACAATTTCGGCACCAGCAGGGCATCCATGCCTTTGACGGCGATGCACGCCCTCGGCGCATTTTCGAGCGGGCCCTTAAAAATCGTGCCACAGCCCCCCAACCCACTAATCTTCTCCCTGTATAACCAGGGTTCTTGGATTAGGGATATCCCTGTATGCATCGTAGCCATGCACCTGGTTAAAACCGCCGAGGCGCCTTTGCTACGATGCAAATTAATCTGCGTACATGGAATGTCCGAGCCAGCCATTGAAAAAGACTAGTTCGAGGCACTCCCCGACGCTCCTTTACCAGAGGGCCCTTTACCAGAGCCCCCCTGTGAGGGCCCTTTACCAGAGCCCCCCTGTGAGGGCCCCTTACCGGAGCCCCCCTGTGAGGGCCCTCCACCAGAGCCTCCCCGTCCAGAGGGCCCTTTACCAGAGCCCCGCTGTCCAGATGGTCCCGGCTGAGAGCCCCCGTCCGAAGTCCCTGTTACAGAGCCTTCGGATTTTTTATTTTTATTTTTAAATTTATTGAAATCCATATGATTCCCACGAGTAGCTAGGGATATAAACAAACCATCCATGCAGAGCCCCGCATGCATGGATGGGGCCTATAATAAGACGGGATTCGGCCTGGTTTCCCGAATCCACCGTTTAAGACACCCCCAACCCCATCCCCGACGAGCCCGCAGCTGTCCAAGACAGCCCCGGAGTCGTCGATGATGGGGTCGGATTTTGGTAACCCTGGTGCCATTCAACCCTCGACACGGTCGGTCACATCTTAGTTTGGGGGCCCGAGGACTCGCGCCCTCACTATTCTGAGGTGTGTGGCCAAGACCTCCCAGAAGGATCGCTCCTTTGTTCAGATCCAACGGGCCGTCAGCCTCTCTGTTCCCCAGAGTCCTTGGGCCTCGCAGCCCAGCTCTTCTGGTTCGCAGCTCCCGAGGTGACAGCCCGTATAGACCCTTAAGCCCTCCCACCAGCTACAAGGTCACGTGATCCCTAGGGAGGGATTCGAATGGGTACAAATTGGGAAAATTCAAATTTGAAAGCGTCCAAATTTGGAAACGTTCAAAATTGAAAGTGTATAAATTTTAAAACATTTAAATTTGAAGTGGGTCTAAATTTTGAAACGTTCAAATTTGAAAGCGTCCAAATTTGGAAACGTTCAAATTTGAAAGCGTACAAATTTTAAAACGTTCAAATTTGAAGTGGGTCTAAATTTTGAAACGCTCAAATTTGAAACCGTTCAAATTTGGAAACGTTCAAAATCAAAAGCGTCCAAATTTGGAAACGTTTAAAATCAAAGGCGTCCAAATTTTGAACAATATAAGGCTCAGAAAATAAGTTCAAAAACCGTAAAGTCAAAAAAAGCCACAAAAATCAGACCCCAAAAAAGTTCCAATAATATAGGGTCCAAAATCATAAGGCCCAAAAATAAATCCAAAAATATGGGGTCCAAACTCACAAAGTCGAAAATTAGTCCCAAAAATATAAGGTCCCAAAAGAAGATCAAAAACTATAAGTTACAAAACTGTAAAGCCCAAAAATAAGTTCAAGAAGTATGTAAAGAGTATAAGTCCCAAAACTACAAGACCCAAAAATAATTTCAAAAATATAAGGCTCAAAATATGACAAATAATATAATATAAGTCCCAAAATATTAAATAGAACAAAAAAAGTAAAAAAAATAAGACCCAAAATTTTTAAAAAATAGAAAAATCACTACAAAATGGAATTAAGAAACAAATTTTTTTGTTTTCATTTTGAGTTTAAATTCTGCACTAGATTAAATAAATAATTAAATGTATAAATGATAGCGATAAAAGAAATAGAATTAGACAGATTATGAGAAATTCACACGCCGTCATTCAAAGCCTTTCTTCTAAACTCTATATTAGATTGAATTACTGTTAATTAATAAAGCAATCAAAAGCAATTACGTTTTACAAGATATGCATTTACGCTATAAATTAGATGCAAGAAAACATAGTCAAAGGTCACGAGATTACATAGTGTGGATATTATTACGATGCGAGTATCTCATCGTTTAGAGTTGGTGATATTAGATCAGAAAGTGATAGTCGGTAACCAACTTACCACCCAGTCACCCACCCTCTTTTAATCACGTCAATCTTTACTAAATTTATTACTGTAATTATTATTATTTTATATAGTTATGTTTGTTTATATCTATTATTTATAGAGTTTCAATTTATTTTCGAATATTTATTAATGGAACGATTGAAATTTGTAACCTTCCAACGCTTTCCGAATTTGAAAGTTTTTGAATTTTGGACTCTTTTTTAATTTGAACGTTTTCAAATTTGGACGCTTTTGACCTTGAACGTTTCGAAATTTGGTTGCTTTTGATTTTGAACGTTTCCGAGTTTAAACGTTTTTGAATTTGAACTTTGAAAAATTTGAACCCTTTCTGAATTGGAAATTTGCCAAATTTTGACACTTTAATTTTGAACGTTTCCAAATTTGAACGCTTGTTTACGTTGAACGTTTCCGAATTTGAACGTTTCCAAATTTAGACCAAATTTAGCTTTTTAACTAAGAACCTTTTTGGACCCTTTTCGATTTTGAATGTTTTCGAATTTGAACGTATTTTCATTTTGAACGTTTTCAAATTTGGACCCATTCAAATTTGAACGTCTCCAAATTTTTACGCTTTTAATTTTGAAACTTTTCGAAATTGATCATTTTTTTTCTGAATGTTTCCAAATTTGGCTTTCGAACTTGAATTTTTCCAAAGCAAAAAAGCGTCCATATTTGGAAAGAGTCCGGATTTGGAATGGTTCCAATTCAGAAACTTTCAAAATTAAAAGCGTTTAAATTTGGAAAATTTTAAAATCGTAATGCGTGCAAATTCTAAAACATTCAAATTCGAATGGCTCCAAATTTGGAAACGTTCAAAATTAAAAAGCGTTCAATTTTGGAAACGTTCAGAATCAAAAAGTCCAATTTTAAAACGTTTAAATAAAAAGGGTTCAGATTTGTAAATGTTTAAATTCAAAAGCGTCCAAATTTATAAAAGTTCAAATTCGAAAGCGTACAAATTCGAAAACGTTCAAAATTAAAAGCGTCCACATTTGGAAACGTTCAAATTCGAAAGAGTCCAAATTTGAACGTTTCCAAATTTGGATGCTTTTGACTTTGGCGTCCAAAATTTGGACGCCTTTCACTTTGAAAATTTCCAAATTTGAACGTTTCCAAATTTGAAAGCTTTTTTACTTTGAACGTTTCCAAATTTGAACGCATTTTTATTTTGAACGTTTCCAAATTTGGACGCTGTTGATTTTGAAAGTTTCCGAATTTGGACCGTTACGAATTTGAACGTTTCCAAATTTGGATGCTTTTGACTTTGAATTTTTCCAAAATTTGGACGTCTTTCACTTTGAATGTTTCCATATTTGGACTCTTACGAATTTGAACGTTTCTAAATTTGGATGCTTTTGACTTTGAACTTTTCCAAAATTTGGACGCCTTTCGCTTTGAAAATTTCCAAATTTGAAGGTTTCAAAATAAAAGGAATTAAATGCCAATCGAATCTAGTTTCGACAAGGACACAGTGAGAAAGTTGGCACCTTATCAGAATTTTTTCTTCACACTCTATGCCGGCACGAGCAATATTTTTATTTGGAATCTTAACAGATGTTGACACGCAACGCAAACGACTCGTGCAACCTTATAATCGTGTGTATTATGCCATAATGGAAATTATTTCAAGCTAGATGCTAGATTCCACATGTTTAGGGAGAGTCTAAGGAGGACGAATCAAGGACGCTGACTCGCTTAGCATCTCGGCCAGTTCTTTAATCGTAAAGTGTGAATCGTAAATCGTTATTTATAAGTCTTTCGTTTATTGTGCGTAATCCAGCACGTGAGACGTAACTGCTTTTCAGCTCGTTCCATTCACGTTTTTACGGAGTGATTTTATGGAACAGAGTTCACAAAACGAAGGCTTTTCGTAATGGGAGTCTCGTAAATCATTTGCTTGTTTCAAACATACTCATCTTCTCCCGAGCGAAAAATCAAATGGTATTTCCACAGAGCACAAAGGCAAGAGTTGGTATTTCCAACCATGATTTGTGGGGCAGAAATAGATTGGAAATAATAAGAAAAAGAATTTTTTAATATTAGAAAAATTTCGACACTTTCGAATTTTAATGTTTCAAAATTAAGTAGGACGTTTTTCCGAATTTTAACGTTGCCAAATTTGAACGCATTCTGAAATTGAACGCTTTCAAATTAGGACGATTTTTACTTTAAACGCTTCCTTTGGACGGTTTCGAATTTGAACGCTTTCAAATTTGAATCCTTTCAAATTTGAACTCTTCAAAATTTGGACCGTTTCGAATTTGAACGTTTCCAAAGGACACTCTCCGAATATTTTAAATATTTCCCAATTTTGTCGCTTTCGAATTTTGACGTTTCCAAATTTGAAAGTTTCAAAATTATAGAATTTTCCGAATTTCAACGTTGCCAAATTTGAATGCATTCTGAATTTGAACGTTTTAAAATTAGAACGCTTTTTTCTTTGAACGTTTCCAAATTTGGACGCTTTCGAATTTGAACGCTTCAAAATTTGGACACCCCGAATTTTAACATTTCCAAATTTGGGCGCTTTCGAATTTTGACGTTTCTAAATTTGAACGTTTCGAAATTATACAATTTTCCGAATTTTAACGTTGCCAAATTTGAACGTATTCCGAATTTTAATGTTTTTAAAAATTGGACGCTTTTGACATTGATCGTTTTCAAATTTGGACGCTTTTAACCTTGATCGTTTCCAATATTGGACGCACCCAGAATTTGAACGTTTGCAAATTTGGATTTTGATCTTGAACGTTTCCAATATTGGACGCACTCCGAATTTGCATGTTTACAAATTTGGATGCTTTCAAATTCGAATGTTTCAAAATTTTGACGCTTTCCGAATTAGAACTTATCAAAATTTTGACGCATTTCGAGTGTGTCGATTTTCATAACGTCCGAACATATTGATTGTGGTAACCATAATTCACTTTTGATTCTGGCTCAAGGCGATGTCTCTCCTCACTTCGGAAATTCCTTATTATTTCTTATTTAATTTAATTTATTGTACTGACAACATATCAATCCATAATTGATACTGGAGTCGAGAGTCTGATAACGATTCGCTTTTAATTGTCTGATTGCATCAGAAGTCTTACCGGTTTTCGGTTCTGATATGGCTAACAGTGTCTTTTAAGGAATTTAAGATATAGATTAACTTTACTTTCACAAATTAGCAACTTTAGTTTTTTTTTTCTGCGAGTTATAGAAGCAATATAAATTTATCACAATGTAAAAAATTCCGAGGGAAAAAAACGAGAGGGAAGAAGTGAAATAGAAATAGTCTGGGAACAAGACAATTTAATTAGCGAAAAATTTTTGTTGTTTTTTTTTCAAAAAGAAATTATTTTAAATTTCGTTGCAAATCAATTGCAAGGGATTTCACGAAATTTTTAATAATTTCAAGATAATTAAAAGGATTTTACAGATTTTTTATTGATCATTCCCAAATTGTGTTGCTCTCAAATTGGAACGTTTTAAATTTTTGACGCATTGCGAACGTTTCAAAATTTGGACACCTAATTTGAACGTTTCAAAATTTGGACGCTTTCAAATTTAAACGTTTCCTAACTCGGATCCTTTCAAATTTAAACGTTTCCCAATTGGAACCCATTTAAA
>CAJFCP010019077.1:0-13402 GCA_904066005.1 Synergus itoensis | reverse complement strand
TACTTTTATATTTTATATATTACATTCTCATCAGAAAATTATGGATTCGAATAGACCGAATTTATTCGGATTGGCGGATTCATTCGGATAGATCTTCGGATTAGATCGTAATGGAACTGTTCGGTTCGGATACAAATTCCGGAATTATTCGAAAAATTTCGGATTGATTCGGAATGAATTTCAATCCGAAGCTTTCGCTAGGGAAAATTATTTATATTGGAACATTATAACCTTTGACACATTTGTATTTTTATCTCCACAGGGTGTTGCCTTTTCTGCAGGACTAGGTACATAAGAAGGAGCTGCGGGCATTCCATTTTCAGGAAATACTATGATATCTAAATTCTGAAAACGAAATCTTGTTTACTAATTCGACTGAATAAATAATAAACTGAAAAAACATAATTTAAATTTCAATCAAAACATTGCTTATTTTCTGAAGGAATGTACTGTTTGAAAAATTTTATATATGTATATTGATAAATAATATTGAAAAATATTGGAAAATAAACACTCACAGGATTCAATTCTTTTGCCTTATTTATAATAGTAATATAATTAGCAACATTTGCATTAGCAACAGATGTCGATGTCTCCATTCTTCGGATAGGATGATATTCTACTACGGCACCAACATAGTATGGAGATTCAATGGGAGTACCCTAAAAATTATATAATTTTTTTTTAATTAGAGTTTTAGAACATAAATAAGAATAGAACTTCTAATTGAGTTCATAAAAAAATCCCTAATTGCATAAATTTTAAAATTATAAATTGCACTAATTAATAATAATTAGTTTGTATTAATTGGAACCAAGTTCTAATCTAAAAATTCGATTTCTTTATTTTACTCAACAAATATTCAATTTGGAATTTTTTTCCTATGTAGAATTAATCAATTTTGAACTAGAATTATGCGTACAGAGCGAGAAAATATCTAATTCAAATATTTTTTAAGTAAAATGAAAATATTCAATTTTTGAAGTTAGATATTTAATTCTTCGTTTTATGCAAAAAGTATCAAAACTAAATATTTTTTCGCTCTGTATGCTGTCTTACATTTGAAAAAAGATCAGCGCTACAGAGCGAAAACATATTTACATATATCTATCATTTTCGTTGAGTAAAATGTAAAATGATATGTTGAGCTTAACACTTGGGTCGAGACACTTGCAAATTCTCTGTAGGGAATTATACATATACATAGATATTATTGTCACACCGAGTTTTCCATTTAGAAGTTTATATATACTCTGCGTCTGCTAGTGCAGCTAGTGTAAAAAAAAATTAATAAAATATTCTTACCTGAGGTTTGGTTTGTGGAAATAGAAAACAAAGAATGGCCAAGAAGAACCAATACGTGAATTTGAAATTCATTCTAAACTAAAAGTAAAACATAAGGAAAAGAAGAAAATTGAGAAAAAAATTTCTTAGAATAAATAAAATATATGTTTTTACATTCTCATCAGAGAGAATGTATTAGTCTTGTGTAAAATTTAATCCCCCTATTTTTTTGTCAAATTTCCACGTTTTGTGACCCCCTGAACCCAAAAAACATGTTTTTACGAATGTGTCTGTTTGTCTGTCTGTCTATGAGTCTGTAGATTTTTAGTTTGTGAGCACGATAACTTATTTTGAAAGAATTGACCGATTTGGATCATTTTGAAAATTTTTGAAATTTTTTTTTTTTTAATTTAGAAATTCTATTTATGGATATTTGTAGTACTTGAAAAGTATAACAATTTATCATCATCACTTTTTTCGATAAAACAAAAATTGTCAGACTTATATCATTTCGAAAATTAAAAAAAAAAAGGAAAATTTAAATTTAAAGCCAAAAAAAACACACGATATCAAAAAAAATATATAGGTGAAAAATGTTTATTTTTTAACGCGCTACACGGTTGGAATAACAATTTTTTGAATCTTATTGAAAAATCGAAAATTCAAATTTTTAGCAATAAAAAGCAATAGGACAGATTTGTATATACTGAAATACAATAGATTCAATCTTATTATTATTTGATTCACGTAATAATTTTTGACTTAGAATTTATCAGAAGTATTGATTTTATCTTTCTCAATGGATTTAGATATCTTTGATTAACGCTAATGTATATCAGTAAGTTTCAAAAGATATGAAGAGAGCAATTTCATTGACATCTTGATTTACAATATTTGTTTTGGATCAATTATTTTGTCATCAGTGGAATATATTTTTAAAGGCTACTTCCACTCGTCCCGAATTTCCGTAGAATTAATATCAAATATCTTGCAAGCAAAAACTGAATATTTTTAAGCTATATGAAAAACAATTATTGATTTAATTATATGATTTAATTACATGAAAAATCAATTTTTAAAAAATTATTAATAATCATAACTTCCTTACCTTTCAATTAAATGCATTAATCTTAGGTCAATTAACTGCTTAAAATAATGTTAATTAATTGGCTTTGTATTTACCAGCGAATGAATAATGCTTTTTAATTCATTTCTTAATTATCTCTGATTACCTGTCTTAATGAAAGGCTGAACAACACTAAAATATTTTTATCTTAAAAGAATGAGGCAACGCTATAGATAAATCGTGAAATGGAATTTCTTTCCTATTAAATCCTATTTAATATAAACATATATTTTTTTTTTTTCATTCTTATTTTATTATTATACCAGATTTGCCTAAACCATTGTACAGTGGCGTAACTAAAAATTGGAGGCCCCCCATCAACATTTTTTAGGAGGCCCCTTTGAAAATAAAAAGAAACAAGTTTTGAATAAATTTAAATTTTAAAAATAAAAATTGAAATACAGAGTGAAATTTATTTTTTCTAAGCAGTCTAAGAGGCCCCTCGGAGGCCCCTTAGAGGAGGAGGCCTCCCCGCAATGTGGGGTTTCGCTACTACTTAGTTACACCACTGCCATTGTAGAAAAATTATTTAGATATAATTAGACGTCTAAAAGTTGTTGAAAATGGTTCCAACATCTGCAATTACAGCACTGTTTGAGGTTTAATCAATATTTCTCTGCAGTATTAGTCTGCTACGGAAAACTGCGGGTAGATTTATAAACTTTTATATTCTCAAGTTTCATATTCTTACTATTCAGAAAAATGATTATTAAATTTTTGTATAAAAAGGTACGTATGTTTCAGTAATAAGTTATTAAAAAAATAATAATTTAACATTTTTTGTGTAAAACAAGAAGTTCGAAATGTACCTAATCAAAACATCGCATTTTGCGAAAAACGTCTTAAATCGTGTGTTATAAAAAATATCGTATGTTCCATGGGAGAGCGACTTTGTCTCACCCTTTTCGTACACAATGTCCTATTTTGTAACACTAGCGGTTTTTTTAGCAATTTTAAGCATTTTTAATGCCTATAAAGCATAGTTAATTTTTAATTCTCAGCCCTGCTGGAAGTAAGGAGATAGAAAGAGATAGAAATTTGGAGATAGAAAGAGATAGAACTTTTCTATCTCTTCCAAGTATCCATCTTGCATCCCCAAAACGCTATCCCTTTCTATCTACCATTGTATTCCCGTGTGCAGTGATATCTATCTCTTCCTATCTCTCAGGCTATCCTTGTGTCTGGTAAGATCATTCTCTTCCTATCCCTCAGTCTATCTCTTTCTTGTAATATTTATCTCTTCCTATCTCTCAGCCTATCTCTGTATTTGGTAATATCTATCTCTTCCTATCCCCCAATCTATCTCTATTTCTGGTAATGTCTATCTCTTTCTATCTCTTAGTCTATTTATTCGCAAAACAATTGTATTCCTTTCTATCCCTAATTCTATCTCCCTTGCTAGAAATTTGTATCTTTTTATATACCCAATGCTATCTCTCTCTTATTAACTTCTTAATTTTCATATTATAAACTCGCATATTAATTTTATAACTACAATATTTTGTACATACATATTATTCTAATCATACCTCTAATGTATAATAACGCTGAAAAATCCGCACCTATAGGGACGCGAACCCGCGCGCATCGAGTTTACTGTCCAACGCTTAGTCCACTGAGCTAGTGACGGACTTAGGAATTATGTGGTAAAAACCAATATCACTCATCCACGTTTTTCTCTTTGAATCTCCTCATTTCTATTCCTTTTTTATCTCTTGTCTATCACCGCCTATCTCTTTCTATCTCCATCTCAGCTAGTACACATCTCTCTTTTCTATCCCTTTTTATCTCTCTTGTCTATTTACGTCTATCTCTTTCTATTCCCATCTCAATACATATCAACGCCTATCTCTTTCAATCTCCAATTCTCTGTTTTATTTCTATCTTTTGTCTATCCCCGTCTATCTCTTTCTATCTCTTTGTTAATCACCGTTTTCTCCTATCTCTTACAATCCCCACTTCTCTATCTCTTTCTATCTCTATATATCTGTCTATCCTTCTCTATCTTCATTTCAATCCACATCCACGCCTATCCCTTTCTATCTCCATCTGAGCTAGTACACATATCCTCTTTTCTATCCCTTTTTATCTCTTGTCTATTTCGGCCCATCTCTTTCTATTTCCATCTCAATACACGTCAACGTCTATCTCTTTTAATCTCCACTTCTCTGTTTTATTTCTATCTTTGTCTATCCTATCTATTTCAAGAAGATAAGTTTAGAAGTAGGCTGGGACAGAAATCAGGGGATTGAAACTCATAGCAGTAAATTTCGATTGACAAGGAAATAGAAAGAGATAGATGAGGATAGGGGAGAGATTTAAAGTGACAGAAAAGTGGGATTAAAATGGTTCGAATTTTGATTGACAAGAAGATAGAAAGTTATAGGCGATAATAGGAGAGAGATAGACAGGTATAAAGAAGTGGGGATTGAAAGAGATAAGAGCGAATTGAGATTGACTAGGAAACAGAAAGGGATAGACTAGAATATGCGAAAAATAGGAAGGAATATATGTAGATGTTGCGATTGAAAGTGATAGACATGGATGTGGATTGAAGTGGAGATAGGATATATGTAGGAAAGAGATAGGTGATTGATAAAGAGATAGAAAGAGATAGAAGGGAATGGACAAAAGATAGAAAGAGATAGAGAACTGTGGATTAAAAGAGATAAGCGTTGATGTGGTTTGAGATGGAAATAGAAAGATATAGGCGGAGATAAACAAGATATAAAAAGGGATAGAAAAGAGGAGATTCAAAGTGATAAGAATGAATGTGGATTGAAATGGAGATAGAAAGAGATAGGCGGAGATAGACAAGAGATAGAAAGATATAGAAAAGAGGAGATTCAAAGAGATAGGTGTGGATGTGAGTTGATATGGAGATAGAAAGGGATAGACAGGCATATACAGAGATAGAAAGTGATAGAGAAGTGTGGATTGAAAGAGATAGGAGAGGACGGTGATTGGCAAGTGGATAGAAAGAGATAGAAAAGTGGGGATTAAAAGAGATAGGATATAACGGTAATTGACAAGGAGATAGAAAGAGATATACAGGAGTAGGCGAGATATATAAAGAGATAGAGAAATGGGGATTGAAAGAGATAGGAGACAATGGTGATTGACAAGGAGATAGAAAGAGATAGGTAGAGATAGACAAGAGATAGAAAGTTATAGAAAAGAGGAGATTCAAAGAGATAGGCGTTTATGTGGACTGAGATGGAGATAGAAAGAGATAGACGGAGATAGACAAGAGGTAGAAGGAGATAGGCGGAGATAGACAAGAGATAGAAAGAGATAGGCGGAGATAGATAAGAGATAGAAAGAGATAGGCGGAGATAGATAAGAGATAGAAAGAGATAGAAAAGAGGAGATTCAAAGAGATAAGCGTGAATGTGTATTGAAACGAAGATAGAAAGAGATAGATTGGATAGGCGAGAGATAGAAAGGGATAAACAATTTTTATCCCTTTCTATCTCAGAGATAGAAGGAGATAGAAAGAGATAGGATTTCTATCTCTTTACTTCCAGCAGGGAGGGACTAAAAAGTAACGTCATATGTAAATAGTTTTTAGTCCCTAGGGAGTAAAAAGTAGCACTTTAATCCTGCTTTGTTACAGGTGTAGATTGTAGAAATGTAACACAAGACACAAGGATTACATTTAGGAATTTTCTTCATAAATACATATATTTGTGAAAGAATAAGTTACCACCAGGGTATTTAATTTATCTGTATATCAGCATAAATATTTTCAAAAAATGGGTATTAACTGTACGTATATGTATACCATTATATATACTTTATTATTAGAAGTTGATCTTAACAGCTGCTCATGACTAACTATATTCAATACTAACCCAATTTTCAGCTGGGAACGATGACGATACAATATTTCAACAAGTCCTAAACAGAATACTAATAAAAGATGATGACGATGCTTTACTACACGTTGTAGTAAAAGAAGAGAAAGAACTAAGTTTAGTAAAAGAACTTCTTGATCGTGGTGCTGATATCAATGTGCAAGGATATTATAAAAATACAGTTTTACATTACGCAATTAAAAACAAAAATCTGGCACTCGTTCGTTATCTTATAGACGAGGGAGTGGATGTGAATCTTAAGAACAAAGATCTCGATTCCCCCCTCCATTATGCCGTTTGGTTTGAGGAGAAAGAAATAATAGAAATGCTTTTAGAGGCTGGAGCAGACGTCAATGTCAAAGACTCTAATGATCAAACACCAATTTTTTGGGCTTGTGCTGGAGACTCTTTGGAAAAGAACAAGAAAATAGAAAAGGAATTTAATCTCGATATAATGAAACTTATTCTTGTTTTGCGCGGTGCTGATTTTAATTTAAAGAACAAAAAAGGAATTCAAATTCTTCACCAGGCTTGTAAAAGAGGACTTTTGAACGTAGTAAAATTTTTGGTACATCATGATGCGGATCTACATTCAAAACTAAAAAATGATGTTACAACACTTCATGAAGCTGTTCTTGGAAATAATTTTGATCTCATTGAGTTGTTGTTAGCGAATAACTTAGATATTGATGTGAGAGACAAAAGAGGCGAGACTCCTCTTCATCATCTAGTCTGTACTTTTAATCAGAAAAGTGATTACGTTGATATGGTAGAATTTTTGATAGACAATGGGGCTGATGTTGACGCCCAAGATGGAAATTGTGTTACACCACTTGAAAAAGCGGTTTATCTAAATCTCCTTGAAGTCTCTGAATGTTTGTTGGATTTAAAAGCGAGTATTGAATATCGGAAGGATGTTATTCTTTTTTCTTATTATTTGCCACCTGGATGTACTGTACCAACATCTAAAAATGATACAGATATTGCTACTCTGAGGCTATTGACTGCATTCATAGCTATGAAAAAAGATGATATTTCATCCTACATAAATGCGATTTCAAGAGAGGATGTTATGCATTTTCAGTGGGTGGAATCGTTATTTCAAAAATGCAAGCTTGAACTGAAGCATTTAAAAATTAGGAAAATCTGTGAAGAGAGAAGAGTTTCTTTTTTTGATTTTTTGACAAAGGACTTACTTCAAGTAGCAGTTTTTGCAAGAAGTGAGGAAATAATTAAGATTTTGGATTTCGGGAAATACAAGGAGGAATTTCCTTCCTATGGATATTTGTTGGAGAAACGTATTCAGAGACTTAAAAAACTGCTCTTTTACATGCAAAGAATTCGAAATTTCCTGGAAGAATACGCAGAAATGAGTTTGCCGATTATTGTATTTGATAATATATTTAGGTATCTTGAAGCAGGCGATGTCAGAAACTTCGGGAGAGCTTTATGTAAATCAAAATAGAATCGAGAACACCAAAGATAAATAAAAACATTATTGTTGATTATAATATAATTTTATTAATTATAACTTTATTACATAATTACAATAATTTTCATATACATATACATATTAATATTATACGTTCATAATAATAAATATTTTTAGCTAATAAGAGTCAATAAACCTTCGTCTCATGTTGACTAAGGTTTATTGACTCTTATTAACTAAAAATATTTATTATTATGAACGTATAATTGATTTATAACTAAGTTGCGAGACTTGGGAATATTTTACCTTTTTTCATGTACATAATTATACTAATTTGTATTGAAATTCTTTGAAAATTTATTTCGATTTGAGATTATAAAATTATTATTATAATTTTATTATTATTTATTATTATTAACTACAAATTTTTGCCCTAGTGAAAGTTCCGGATTGAAATTCATTCCGAATTAATCCGAAATTTGAAAAATTCCCGCGATTCCTCGATATCGATAAATATATTTCTACATTACCTACAAAAAGAGAAAAGTCAAGTTCATTACAAATTGTATATAATAGAAATATATTTCATTATTTTTATTAATTTTTATTCATTATTCTTACTTACTTTTACTAATTAGAAATTATCCACATGAATTACGAATATTTTTCATCAATTTCAGGTATGTATGTATTTTTAATTTTTCGTAAGCCGGACGTAATTCTAGCTTCTTGCTAGAGAAATTCTGCAATTGACTTTAATGTGGCGCGCGATTTAAAATTCAATTAAATTGACCAATGGAAGAATTTCTCTCGCGGTAAGTCAAAACAATGCGCGCGCATAGAGAGCACTGCACTTCCGCTTTGAGAAACGCCAGCAACCAAAATGGTGCGTTATATTTTGCTCTTGCAAAAATCCGTTGAAATCTTTGCAATCTTTAACAATCAACTAAATTTTAATGCAGATTTACTTAATTTGGGTATTTTTCTGTTTCAGTCGGCGCATAAGACATTTATCATTAAACGCAAATTAGCTAAAAAGCTAAAACAAAATCGACCGATTCCCCAGTGGGTCCGAATGAGGACAGGGAACACAATAAGGTGAGTTTTTATTTACTTATTATCTATTTAATTATATTTAAAAAAGTATTCGAGGATTTTACATTAATTTTTACATCAATTTTTATTAGTTTATTATATAAGAAATATTAACAATCTAAACAAGCTAACCTAAAGTTAGGTTAGAAATCGTATTTCAATTCCGCTTGATTTTTTTAAATATTCTAAATACCATCTTTTAATATAGGCCTTAATCAAAATTCATTTAATTAAATAATGTTTTATATTTTATTCAATTAAGTACGGAAAATAAAAATAAAATCATTGCTGCCTTTAGTTTATCAAAATACATCATAAAAATAATACTTATTCTAATATTCTTGTTGTAATTTCGAAAATATTTATTACGTTTTTAATTTGCAAAATAATTTAAATTGAGGGGTCACTGAATTTAATAAAAATTTTCACTCTGTAGTTTCTAATTGTAATATTTATTTCGTGAAATTAAGAGATTAAATTTTGAAATTAGAACTTGAACCCTTTTTTCTTTTTTTTATTTTTCACTTTTCAAATGTTTTTTTTAATCACGTAAATTTATCGAAATTGAAAATCATCGAAATAGAAAATTATCGAAAGAAAATAATAATACCTAAATTAAAAATATTCCTGAAGTTAAATATTCTCGAAATTGAAATTTTCAAAACTTTTGTTCTAAATTTCTCTTAAAAATTTTGATCAAAATTTTTGAAAATAAGTTTCGGGCATTTCTAATGCTGGAACATTTAAATTTCGGGAATATTTAACTTCAGGAATTTTAAATTTCGATAACTTTTAATTTCGCTATTATTATTTTCTTTCGGAAATTTGTATTTTTCGGGAATTTTAAAATTTGGTAAATTTATGTTATCCTGTTTTTTCAGCTATCAAATATGTCTCTTATTTGGAGATTTCTTGCACCTGAAAAATATTTTGTATTTCTCCAAACAATTGGTATTAAAGTTTTTTTTTTTTTTTTTTTAAATTCGTTAAAAATCGTATTCTGAATATGTAAGGCTTCAAGAATTATTACTATTCTAAACTTTCTTTCTTTTTCATCTTTTAAAGATCATTTATTTTTCTCGTGAATAACAAGCTTAAGTGAATGTAAATTGAAATACTAATGATATTCTTCTCAATTTTTCAGGTATAACGCGAAGAGGCGTCACTGGAGAAGAACAAAGCTAAAGTTGTAAATTACTTCGTACGATATAATATGTACATTAAGCTTTCTCCTCTAATAAAGGATAATTTCCTGTGAATCCACTGTTTTAAATTCTTTTTCCTGCATTAATAATGCTTTTTATACCATAAATGCGTTTTAAGGTAATCAATTTTCATTATACTTAAGGGCATGTAATACTCTACCATAAGAGCAAATTAGTTGCACCAATTATAAGTTCATAATAATAAATATTTTTAGCTAATAAGAGTCAATAAACCTTCGTCTACATGAGACAAAGGTTTATTGACTCTTATTAGCTAAAAATATTTATTATTATGAACGTATAATTGGTATAATTAATTTGCTCTTATGGTAAAGTATTATATGCTCTTAATCAAGATTGAAAAACATCAAATTGAAAACTTTCCAAATACAACAATTATTATAAAAGTCGAATTTCGAGAAAATTATTTAAAAGTTTTGGTGTTTAAGGATGAACAATCTTTAAAGGGATTTAAAAAGACCTTTAGATCTTATTCTTGAAATGAAATGAAATGAAATTCCGCGTATCATGAATTTTTTAATATAAATTTTCTGACTTTAAAAACTTTATAAAAATTAGAGTTTACAACTAGAGATAATTTTTGTTAAATTATGTAAATCTAATACAGGTTATTGGAGAAGAAATTTTTACACAACATTAATTAAATTCTGGAATTTTCAAAAAATTCGTCAAAATTCTTTATATTTTTTTTAAATTACAAATTACAAATAGAAATTTACAAAGAGTTGAAGATTTTACGTTTCCTGAGATTTTTCTTGTATTCGTCGAGCAACTGTTCTTTTGTCTTTGGTCCATTCAAGTAATAATTTTCTGGCGGCTTTCCTTCTTCAAGAGTAACGTAATAATTACAATAGACGTATCGAATTTCTCCCGTTCGTTGTTTCGCGTGTCTTCTTATGCCTTTTATTACTCTTCCCTTGGTGACAAATGATTCCGCTGTAAAATTTTAAACTGATAAATATCTACTACTCTCAAATTAAAGACTTTTTGCTTCCTCATGGAAGAAGTTTCGTACTTGTGACAAAACTAAGTTTCCAAAAAAGGTTTTTTTGATTATATTTCAAGGGGAATATATGAAATATGATATTCTGAAAAATTGTCTGAATGTACGGGTATTACGTTTTTAGCGATCCTGTAATATCTAAAGAATTATTCCTAATTAACTTCTTGAAGAAATAACTTCAGTTTTACTTACAAACCCACAGATTGCTCTTAAATTCTACGTTGTGGTTGGTGACTGCCTCTTTTTGGGCGTGCAGAATTGTTTCTTTTACAAAAGCGCCTCCCTTTTTCAAAACGAAACTTATTTGCGTAAGAGCATCATCGACAGTCATCCCTCGCACTAAATTTGCCACGTACCACATATTCTTCGGACTGTATTTCAAATTCCTCCTCATGGAGCAAACAAACTGAAAATATCACTTACTTTAAAATCAATTGGTTCTTCTCTCATGAGTAATATTTTTATATAGTGCAATATTTTTGAAGGCTTTAAAGTTTCTACGATTAAAAGCAAAGCTCTCTCAAATAAAATTCTTCCGAAATTGGGATATTTTAAATTTTAAATTACATAAACAATAAATCTATGCCGCTGCATTTGTCAGTATTTACAACTTATCAGAAAATTTAAGGGCATGCTCTACGGTGTCGACGTAACCAATTTTTTTGGCACTCACCATGTCCAAACGGAATCATATATCGCTCTCAAAATTTGGAATATAGGAAATGAGACATTAAATTACGTTTGTATATTTAGTTGTAGTCAAAATTTTGAAAAAAATCAAGTTGGTAAAGTAGGGATCTGATTTTTTTTTTTCAAAATTATGGCTCCAACTAAATATACAAACGTAATTTAATGTCCCATTTCCTATATTCCAAAGTTTAAGAGCGATATATCTTTCCGTTTGGAAAAACGCTGAAAACAATTTTTCACAACCAAGCGCAGAGCATGCCTGAAATTTCAATGAAATTTCATGCCATGAAATTTCAAATTCCCGAAAATTAAAAAAATATTATTTTCTTTTTCAAAAAAACATACAAAATTTTCGTACAAAATTTGATTCAAATTTACATAGAATTTTTGGGCAAAAATTTATCCAGAATTTTTGTTAAAGATTTCTTATAAAAAAATGTATCTAGATTTTTTCTCCAGAAATTCATCCATAATTTTCATTCAAAAATGAATCCAGTTTTAAAAAATGTTGATTATTGATCAAACATTTTGGAGAAATTTCGTATTTTTTGAAAAAGAAGATTTTTCTTTAATTTTAGGGAATTTGAAGTTTCGGTAATAAAATTTGAAATTTCTGAAATTTGAATTTTCCGCATTTCTCCAGATTCGGCAAAAAGATGTCCCCTGAAAATTAAAAGAATAAAAAATTTGGAATTTAACAAATAAAACTAAAACTTACTGCAGGTCTTCTTTCTTCCTCAGGACTTTGAATGGGGTAAATCTTTCTGTTATGCCCTAGAAATTTCATTGCATAGCCAGCCACAATTGGCTTTGAACTCTGTAAACTTGGTTGAAGAAATTGATTTAGAGATGATCCGCTAAATAAGCGTTGCATGCATTTTGTTAAACTTTGCATTGTTTCTCCTGCAATAAAAAATTCGGAATAAAATCAATTTACAGGGCGGATCAAAAATACAAAAACGTTTCATAATTTTTTATTTAAATGTATACATACAGTATCTCGAACAATACATGTACAAAAATTTTTTTATGAAATTTAAAAAATTTTCAGTTGAAGATCTTCCAGCAATCCTCAAAAAACGAAAACAAAAAAAAATTCAAAACCTGAAGGAATCAATTCAGAATTACATTGTATTTCGAGTTCAGAAACTTCTAAATTTTATTTTACATCTCTTTTTACTATCCTATATATGAAATCATTATACAAAAATCAGCAAAATTGAAAATCTAACCAGCAAAGTAAAATCTTGTCAAAATACCTTTTTATTTGCTCCTTTTTTCAAAATTGATTATGAATTCTTTTTATTCTTCACGAGATTGTGAACTCGGATTCCAGATATTCAATCATTTGATGGAGACTTGTAAAAATGGTAAAAATATACCCGAAAACCATAACAGAATACAGAATCACGAGACGATTTTCTTTTGGAGCAGAAGATTTTAATAAGAGCCAGGGTTGATAAATTACGCGTAACTCAAGGATTTTTTACGTATAATAGGTAATTCACATAAGTATTATGTAATTATAAGTAAATTACGTATTAAATTATGCCAAAGATATTTTTACATCTTGATATACATACACTTAGAGTTCTTAGTCGGTTATATTACCTCGAGAACGGTAACGAGAATGAGAATATAACCGAGAATATAACCGAGACTTAAATTCTCTGAGAATTTATGAGAACT
>CAJFCP010018845.1:0-10954 GCA_904066005.1 Synergus itoensis | reverse complement strand
CCGACTCGGCACGATGCTAGGGGGGTGTCACACCCCTGACACCCCCCACCCTCGCTACGCCCCTGTCATTTTTGGAATAATTACAATTTTTCTATGTAATTATTAATTACTCCAGTAATGTAATTACAGATGTAATTAATTACTTGCAACCCTGCTGTGAAACGCTCTAAGAAGGGAAAAAAGAAGAGAAAAGGAGAAGCTTGAGCGTATGGCAAAAAAATGTAGAAAAAAAGTTTGAAGTTGTTGTTTGAAGTATGAGAGCATGCTTTTAAACTAATTCATTACTTTAAATCTTAGTTCACCAAGAGGCGGTTGAGCGTAGGGGATTCCCGAAAATAAAATGTATTCTCCTCCATCAATATTTTCTTCTACAGAACCTTTTAAAGTTCCTTGCTTAATTTGCACTGTAGGGGCTTTGAGTCCGCTCATTTTTTCCGAGTGGCAATGTGTAAGATGAAAAATCTAAAAAGGAAAAATTTCTTTAATGAAACTTGATTTTATAATTCCATTTATTTGCCAGACATAAAAATTCTAAGTTACATGATTATAAATATTTTCTGGCAAACAAACACTCCTTCTTTCATTATTTTTTATTTTTATTTTTTTAATATTTTTAATTTTGCTGCCAAAAAAATTTGTTCAAAAAGATACTGAATTCCGGATAACAAAGAGTGCATTGAAATTATTGAATTAATGAATTTATTTAATTTAATTTATTTATTTAATTTTATTTATTTAATTGATCTAAAAGTTAAATTCACAAGCTTTGAATCCAAAAAAATCTCAAGAGTTATCTCGACTCGAAATCTCGAATATTGATTTGAATTTAATTCCTTGTCTGCAAAATATAAAGTGAACACAAAACAACGCCAAATAATTCCATAGCTGTTAAGTTCACAACCCTTTTGAATCTAAAGCAATGTTGCTTTTGACCATTTTCGATATCAATTTAATTCATTTCACTCAATTCCTTTTTACCGATATTAGTTTTACCGATATTTTACTGACATAAGTCGAAATTCAGAAAAACCGTTATAAAGTGCATAATTACCTAAATGTATTTAAATCTGAGAAGCGCCTAAGAAATCACACAGGCCACGAACGATGTGAAGCCAATGCGTCTGATAAGAATAAAAATTGTTCGAATATTCTTCGCTGTTCTTATCACATTATCTTATGATAATATGTCCATGACTAAGCGCCCCAGTTCTGCGATGCAGATAAAAATAAACATATCTGCAATTTTTGTCAAAATTAAGATAAGGTCATCAGTATGTTTATGATATGTACTTTCTTTTACTTAAATATGTATGAGAAAAATAAAAATTGATAGCGAAAAGTTAGTAATTTTTTAAAAATAGTTTACCGTATCTACGAAAAGAATAGAGTATGCAAATAGAAAAACGTCTGAGTGAAAGATGGGAGTCCGCGTCATATTCTGTGCATGCACACCATTCATTGTTTCGTTTTAATTCGTTTAAGTAAGTAAGTGTCAATATTTCGTAAAAAATTGTGTAAAGTCAACTACTGTTTAAGAGAATCTATATTTTGTAACGGTGGTGTTATTTTGGGGTAAAGCCCCACTATTCGTCTCCGGACGCTTCAGTCGAACCAGGGTTTAGGATTTTTTTAAGACGAATGATAACACGATAATTTTAATATATAAAATAACAAAGATCAATTTATTATCCTATAAAATATACAAGTCTAATCTGAAACTAGTGTGAAAGTTTGTATGCGTGAAAATAAATATCAATAGCGTGTAGGTATATGTGTGACGCGGTAATAAATTGAATTAGTAGAGATAGGAGATAAGCGTGAGTGAGTGAGTCAAAGAGAGCTGCGTTTAAGCGTGTGTGTGTGCGGATCAACTACAACGGCTCCTGAAATTAAGAAAAGCGGTTCAGGAGAAATAAAAATGCAGAGCGAGCGGATCTCTTGGTGAACGAGGTGAGCGTCATCTCCTGAGCCCGTCTCTCTCCACGGCGGTGAACGGTACGGTGCGGTGAGAGAGAGAGGGGGGGGAGATGTCGTGACGATGACTTTGAACTAGATTAAATTAACCCGGTCGCGATCAAACAGCTGGTTCGCTCTATGGGGTGAATTACGCCCTTCTTTCGATGTACGGCGATGGGAGTGTCCTCTAGACGTACAAAGCGAGTTTCCCCAGATGTCTGATTTTTCTCGTGAATCGTTCTCCAGGTGGCTCAGGTTAGGTCGGTTTTTTAGGCCGGCGAAACATGATAACTATAGTCAAATAGATAACCATGAGAGCGCCCTCTGATTACATATCTAGCCAAGCTTTCTCTGAAGAAGATGCAAAAGGTCCATTTATCCAGTACAGAATCGAAATCTAGATATATGACTGTAGTAGCGCCTGCCAACCATATATCTAGTTGACGATGTCTAGGTCAATTTTGTTCCCTCTACCATGGGAGCACCCGCTGATAGAGAGAACGAGTTGTCAGCTGGGCTGTGCATCGACGATCTGACTGGACGGCGTAGGCGTCGTTGCTTTTAACTGATCGCCAGTGAGTGCGTGGAGTGGTGGGGGTAGCGACATTTTAAACATATTTAGATGTGTGTAGATAAATTTAACTTTAGATAATTCACAAACATGAGGCAATAAGCATTCTTTAGTTTTCTTTTGCAACAAATGAATAATAGTATATTACGTGACAAGGGGCGAAAGGCGAAAATTTCACGAGTGGGAAGTTAGCTGCCCGAGCGAAGCGAGGGCAGATATCACACGAGTGAAATTGTCGCCTCTCCCCATGTCACGTATACTATTTTTCATAACATAAATTGAAAATTCGACTTTCGATGCCTTCTATTCAATTGTTTTTTACTTTCTACTCTAGGGTTGAAACTGCTACTTTTGCCCCGCTATGAAGGCATCGAAAGTCGAATTTTCAATTTATATGTTATGAAAAATAGTTTTTCACAGGACGTCTGCGGAAAGTTCGATTTTCCGTGCCTCCGTAGTCTTTGGAAAGTTGCCGATTTCTGAGCTTCTCACTTTACATCTCTAGAGTTTGTAAAGTATGCTACTTTACACCTCTAGAGGTTGTAAAGTAGCCAAAGGAACAATGTAAGGCATATTTCGTTTGCAATCCTGCTCCTTCTCCAGAATTTTTGGACCGGTAACAGGTAGTACGACTGACCTGTCAAATATCGGAGCATATTCCGAAAATCGAACTTGCCTTAGACTCGCTGTGAAAAGTATTGTACTTGACATGTAAGAAGCAAGCAAAATCCCCGATTCGTGTAACATGTGACTTCACACTTATCGGGAATTGCCTACTTCCCACACTTGTCAAGTAAATAGCTATTATCCACTATACACAGAAAAACACAGGGTTTTCAATTTGTTGCATCTCGTTTGTTTAAGTTCTCAAAATGAGAATTTTTTAGTCTCAATCTATTAAGTGAACATAGAAGCGTATCCGAGAATGCAATGAGACCTTTTCATTTAAGGAATCGATACTGCGCAAACGTGAAATATCTATATAGTACTTCTGGGAGTTTCGAGCTATTTTTTTCATGAAAGTACATGTGCACAGTAAATATTTACAGGAAAAAAATATTTCCAAAGATTTTGAGGTCAAAAAGTTTGCACAAATAAATGTCTCATATACCAGGAGAAAATTTTTCTAAAATGAAAAAGGTTGGTGCAGATAAAAAGTGTTGCTTTGGAAATTGTAAAAGTGACAGTCGGTAAAAGTCGTACTTAGATTCCAATTATTATTTTATTTCGTTCCCAAAACCCTGTTTGGAATTTCGAAAAGGTAAAATTCCAGACGCGTTATTGAAAAAACATATTAAAAATTGTGTGGAATGCAAAAAGTGTGATATGTAGGTGTGAGGCTATGTGCGCGTAGGAACGAATACTTTTGTAGTATCAAAAATGTAAACAAAGATACTTATATTTGCTCACTGCATTTTATTGGAGAAAGTGGTCCAACTGAAAAGTTTCCTGACCCCGTGACAAGCAAGAGCCAATAACAAAATTTTAAGGAAGTTCTACCGGTACATATAGCTAGTCAGAACAAAAAATTTCGTGAATTTGACTCACAAGGTAGTTGATATGGCAACACCGCCTCGCTTTTTTTAGTGTGAGTGTACGTAGACGCACACATACATCTTTAACCTACTAACGTATACTCGGCTGCGGTGTTGCCAAGCTTACTCAGCATCACGGTTTTTGTAACATTTATTTACATTTTCATTGACTTACAAGTACCCTTCTAACAATATTATAAGCTAAA
The DNA here is from genome assembly GCA_904066005.1 of Synergus itoensis. Classification (NCBI taxonomy): domain Eukaryota; kingdom Metazoa; phylum Arthropoda; class Insecta; order Hymenoptera; family Cynipidae; genus Synergus; species Synergus itoensis. The sequence continues at coordinate 6,686 of CAJFCP010018845.1, read as the reverse complement.
AATGTTTTTTTTATATTTTTCTCACTATTATAAAAGATTTCATCGATATATAACCGTTAATAAATGTGTGGTGGGTAATTGAATGCAATGAAAAGGTAGTTTTCCATAAGAGTACATGTTAAATGAAGGAAAATATTTATTAAAATATTTTAGCTCCTAGGTACCCCGGAATCTTAAAAATTTGACTGATTATTTTTTATGCATTTAACTAACTATGATTCAAGTTTCATCCTTTTCTGACCGTTAATTCGTTTTACGGTAGAACCTCCTTAAGGTAAAAATGAGAAATTAATTATATTGTGATAGAAAGAAATAATTCTAAATATCATATATAAATGTACAATAAATTTTACAAAGTATTATTAGATTTAAAACAAACAATCATTTTGAAAACGTTTCTAATACATTTTTCAAAGATTTCACGTTTTATTAAAATTTGAGAATATTGTCTGAAACTTTAATGAAACGTGCAAATTTTTTTGTACTTGATACGAAATATACTATTTTGAAATGTTTTTTAACCTGCATAACGCTTTTTCCTGCAACAGGAAATGTTTTCGTTATCGAAACTGAGAAAACGAATTCTATGCCCGACGAAGTTCAAAAAATTCACATCATGAACGCTTTAAATTGCTCTGCTGACATTTTGCCCACTGATTCAGCTGCAATTGACGTGACTGAATCAGAAAATTTATGTGATTCAGTTATCGGTACAAGTTTTGAAAGAAAATCGAAAAAACGGTCCAAAAATTCTGAGAGTTGGAAGAAAAATGAAGTAAAAAAAGCCAGGCAATGAGGCAAGCATATACATCTCCAGAAAAAAAACCCAAGTGCCAGCGCGAAAATTGCAACCAGGTTGAAGTGAAGCATGCAAAAAGTGCAAAACGAAGATCACCGAAAACGATAGAGCTAGCATATTCGCGGAATTTTGGTCGCTAGATACGCATTCAAAAAAGTGGGATTACCTGCTGAGACGCGTGGAGGTCATACCTGTCAAGGTCAAAACAACAAAATGGGAATCAAAACGGAAGGAATCTCGTTTGTACAGTTTTCGTGTCGATGGAAAGCAAAAAAAAGTAAGTAAAAAGATGTTTTTCACCACTTTGAATATCAGCGACACGTGGTTGACAACGGCGCTTAAAAAACAAGGCGACGGAGGAGCTGTTTCAGCCGACATTCGAGGCAAGAACAAAAAACGACAGCTTCCACAAATATTGACAAAAAGCGTTAGGGAACTCATCATAAAGTTCCCCAAAGTTCCATCTCACTATACTAGAAAAAACAGCAGTCACGAATATTTAGACGAGAATCTCGACGTGACAAAAATGTACTCGTTGTACAAAGAGTGGATGCAATCAGAGAAACCAACGGAAACCCCCGCGACGAAACGGCAATACAGGGACATCCCAGTAGGCACAAAATTTGGCGACGTCTTTACGACATCCTTACGACATTTTTACGACATCGTAAAGACATTCTATGTCCATGTCGTAAAAGTGTCGTAACGATATCGTAAAAACGTCGCCAAATCCTATGACGTCTTTACGACATCGTAAAAACATCTTGACGACATGGACATAGCATGTCTTTACGATATCGTAAAAATGTCGTCGATTGTCGCCAAATTTTGTGCCCACTGGGATATTCAACGATGGTTTCAATTTATCATTTTTTAAACCAAAAAACGACCAATGCGATTTCTGCTTTTCCTGGAAAAACCTGAGAGAAGAAGAGAAAAGTGAACGGAATTCTGCTTACGAACTGCATCTGAAAATGAAGGATTTGGCTCGAAAATGCAAGGATGACGACAAAAAAGTAGCCGAAAAAGATCGAACTTGCTGCATTTCGTGTGTTGATATGCAAAAAGTATTGATTGTTCCTCGTGGTGAGACTTCAGCTTTTTATTACACGCGGAAGTTTGCTGTGTATAACTTCACCATTTACGATTGTTCACGACACGAGGGTTTTTGTTATATTTAGGATGAAACAGTAGGGAAAAAAGGTTCGAATGAAATTGCAAGTTTTGTTCTTGATTATGTTGAAAAAATGACTGAAAAGGGTGTAAAAAAGTTTGTTTTCTACTCGGACAATTGTGGGGGTCAAAATCGTAATCGTTACGTGTTTAGTATGTATGTACTCGCGTTAGCTCGTAACAATGTCAAGATCGTTCATCGCTTTTTAGAGGTAGGTCACACTCAAAACGAAGGGGATTCAATGCACACTCTAATCGAAAGCGTTGCAAAGGCCTCACTATTTCTCTCCATTGGATTGGGTCACTGTGATTAAAACGGCTAAAAGTGGGCAGAAACCGTTCAATGTAGTGGAGGTAGAGCGCGGAATGATTTTTGATTTCAAAGATGTAGGCAATAAGCAAAACTGGGAGAAGGATACGATGGGTGAAAAAGTGCGATTGTCACAAATCCGCGAAATTCGCACTGCACAGTAAAAAAGAATCCTTAAAGTTATATTCGACTTAATTTGAGAATTAACTTGAATTAAGGAAGAAACTAAATTTAAGTATACTAATTGTAAGATCATAACTACTCCTAAACCATTAAATAATTTGATCTGATACCTTAATAAAGGGTAAGTTTTTTTTACAACTCACTCTTATATTGTAATAATACAGAATCAATTAAAAAAATTTTGTTTAAAAACAAGAAAGAAAATACAATGATACCTCTTAAAATAGCAAAAGAGTCAAAAATATAGAAGGGGTGATTTCAACCCCTAAATAAGAACGATTGCGCAAAAAATTTTTTTTTGTATTCTGGATTCCTCTGTAGACCTGTGAAGTTACAAAAAAATCGGCGTCGGACACCAACCTAACCCCCCTTGTTAGTGGTAGACTAAAACTAGTTTTTCTGGAATCTAATTTGATTAACGCTTCGCACTGTGTGTACTTTGCTGGTTTAGCAGTCAAGGTCGAGATTCTGAGTTGTTGAAAAGACTGAAGATTCGGTAAGGAGTCGAAAATTAGACTGACTGATGCAGTGAGGAGTCGCGGATGAGACTCCGAAAGGTTGACGGACCTATTGGATAAGGACGTAGGTTCGGAGTCTAAGTTCAAACTGGTCTTGACGGTTTTAGACAAGACGACGTTTTCTACCGAAATTAGGTAAATTCCTATTATATTTCAAACGCTACGAAAGCCATACAAATACATAGCCCCTTATTTTATTGACACAACTCTATTAAATTAAAAAATAATACAATGATAATTGACCTAGACAATTTTTAATGTGCATTAACTTTACACATTTCATTACTCAACTTATGTGTTTCTTCGTTCCTGCCTTCGTCGCTAACTAAGAAATCGACATCATCTTATTACAACATAAAAATTCTGTTTAGGTTTTAGCATTGCTCTATAAAATAGTACGACTCGAACTTTTAAAAAATGAATAGACATCGTTAAGGGTGAAAATTAAAAATTAAAATATAATAAATGATATTACTTTTAATTTTATTCATTTAAATAAATGCTTCAGCTATTCAATTTGCTTTACACATTTCATTACTCAACTTATGTGTTTCTTTGTTCTTGTCGGGATGCAAATTGTGGATTTTGTATACGACTGGGTCTGCCATAATCTAGCATATGAAAAACTTGTGCTGGCGTTCGTTCAAAAATTTCGTGAGTGGCCATATCAATTATAACATAAATATTTCTGTTTTCCAGATTACCAATTGAATGAAAGTCATTCCCTTCCTGCATTCCAATTAAGAAGCCATCCCTGTATACTGGTATCGCATTAGGACGTTCCGGTATTCGAATGATACCATTTTCATCATATCTAAAAGGTGGAGGAATAGGTGTGCGACTCTGCTGCTGGTGCTGAATGGAACTTCTTCGGTATGTTACTGCAAGAAGAGATAGTAATAAATTAATATTCATATGTAAATATCATTTAAGGGTGTTGGATCCCATTTCTGATCTTAAGAATCGATTTTTTCATGTTACTTAATAAATGTTCTAATTAAGTATTTTCGCCCTAAATACTCGCTTTTTAAATAAAAGTGAGCGTTTGGAAATTTCTAATTGTAGTCTCATCAGAAAATGTGTTAGATTTTTGTAAAATATGCACGCGAAGCGAGCAGATTTTTTTATTTTAAACTTACGCGGAGGAGCTGGAGCACGAATCAAGACAAATAAATTTAAGAACAATATTCCCGTAATAAGCAGCATTGTCGCTTTGTAAATAACTGGTTCTGGTTGATTTCGGGAAGAGTTTAATTTAAGTAATAATTTTTTTAGACTTTTAAACACACCGTATATAGTACAATAATACAATAAAAGTATGTTAATTTCTCTTGTTGATTATAGCATTACGTATGGGTGATTCCATATCATATTGACAACTAAAAAACAAAATCGCCTCGAATATTTTTTTTCGTGTTTTAAATATAAAACAAATAGACACGTATTTTTTTATTTCAATATGATATGCAAACTTTTCAAGTTATAAGTGTTTAAACATCTGGAGTAGAAAAAATTAAGTTTTTTTTTAAATCTTCCAGTTCGTAAACTATTTCCTATAAAACAATGAAATTTTCAGGTAAAGTTGACGATTACCTACACTTTGCAAATAGCGATGAATGAAAAAATTATTTCTTCTTTTTTGTTTAAGAAATATGCAAATGTTTTAATTAAATTGCATTTACAGAAAATGGAAATCTTAAAAATCGTTTTTTCAAGGATTAAAATATTCGTTATAGTTTTGAGAATATCTCATCAAAATTTCAAAGTGGACCGTTGGATAGGGGAAAGTCCTAAAGTACCCTCACCTTAAGATTTATTTAGAATTAAAAAAAAATACCTTAATTCACATGTTAAATACTCACTGTTATGTATTAAGGAGCTCATAAGCTATAAATAAAAACTATGAAATATCGTTATATTCAATTATAATTAACTTCATTAATGAAATTTTAAAATAAAGAAAAATCAATCTTAAAAAAATTGGCCTCCAGTACCGGCCAGTAAAAATATCATCAATTAAATAAGGCAATAATGGACGTGCAAAGGGTTACAAAACCATATATTTTTAAATGCTACATAATTTATCAATACATACTAGGTTTTACTTTATTTTAATTCACCCGCAAAATTTCAGAAATCAGTATTCAAACTTTTGTTGCGCAGCTTAACAACAAAAGTTAGCTTACGTGTTACATCCAAATATGTTACGATACGAAATAGTATTCTTTGCACCGAGAGCCAACCAGTCGCGCCAGGTTAGCCGCGACCGGGACAAATACTCGTGATCACGTAGTAAACAAACGGGAAAGGCTTCGTCAGCGCTATTTGTTATAGAATTTTATAAATAACAACTGGCCAGTACTGAATGCCGGCCGGTACTGTAGGACTTTTCCCTACTTCTTATTAGACAGATAGTTGTTTACAGTCAGGTCAGCTTCAAGCACTTGATAGCGCACCGTCTACTGTGAGTGTACGCCGCCGCACGCCGTAGACGGTGCACTATCAAGCGCTTGTAGGTGACCTGACTGTAAACAACTAGCTATCTATTAAAAAGTATCCAACGGTCTACTCTGAAATTTGTATGGAATATTCTCAAAACTATAACAAATATTTTAATCCTGGAAAAAACGATTTTTAATATGTCCATTTATTTTAAAACAATTGCTTATTTCTTATATAAAAAAAAGGAATAATTTTTTCATTCATCGCTATTGTTTTGTATCTAAAACACGAAAAAAAATATTCGATGCGATTTTATTTTTCAGTTGTAAATATGATATGGAATCACCCGTATATTATACTCAACGTTATTTTATGATTGTTTGCTATCTGATAATATACTTGGGTAATAAAAAAATTATAGTAATATATACCGTCATTTAGTATTGGACTGAAATATCAGACGTTTAAGCTGACGAAGATAAATTTTTTTTGTTATCTTAACATATAAAAATATTTCAAGAAAGATTAAAAACAAGGTATTATAATATTTTAATGTGCATAAAGCAAAAAAAAAATTGTCAAAATTGACAAAAACTGTATGCAGATGCACCGTTTAAAAGTTAGACGGACAATTTTAGAATAGAAATTATCAAACATGTACAATGAGACCAAGTACATTCGAAAGGCATTGTATAACAGTGTTCAAATTAATTTTTTGAAATTTTTATCCTTAGTGTAGAATCCTTTTTTTTTTAAAGTATTACAGTTAAAGATCAATAGTAAATACAAAAATATTAAGCGTGTCTGTTCGTACAAGATTCTATAATATAAAACGTATAATGATCATGCATTTTTGTTGTAATGCGATATTAAAAATTGAAAGTGTGCACTACAACCTCGAAGTATTCCTTCGCGAAGTAATCCTGATCCCTCCCGTCCCGCGCGCACCTACTCAAAGATCGAGCAACTGAGGAACTAAGTGGGGGGTAACAACAGGACCGACTCACTGTAATTTCTACAATCTTTTTTTCTGACTGACAGTGTCCAAAGGGGCGCTCAGCGCTCAGAACATTTTTTTCACCAATTTTGAAGAATTTACGTGATGGCCATTGAGTTCTAGCATACCTATTCGGGGCACGACTATCCCATTCACAGAGGTAGCAAGGATATTTAGTGTACCCACCTTGCATTCCAAACAAAATTGTCAGCACTTTCAAGTCGCTTACTATTTGCCACTTATGTGCAGTGTAATTGATGAGGC
>CAJFCP010018756.1:0-10958 GCA_904066005.1 Synergus itoensis | reverse complement strand
TCGATCAGACAAAGTCAAATTCTGAGGGTGGTACACTTGAGGAATAATGCCCCATATATGGCCTTAAAATCTCTGAAAATGACTTAAAATCTCTTGAAAATCCATAAAATCTTTGGAATTGTTTTAAAATTCTTTAAAATTCTTTAATATCACTTCAAATCTCCTGTAATACTTCATAATCTTTAACCCTTAAAGTCTCTTTTATGATCACCCGCACACCACGACAATATAAAGGTTGAAAATTGGGGTGCAAATGAGACATGTGTGTACTTTACGTCTCTCTAAAAACAAGTGTGGACTTTTGAGGGTTTAAAATGTTATGAAAATCTTTAGAATTTTTAATATTCTTTTGAAAATTTTTTGGTCATTTTTTAAAATAATTTTAAATGCTTTTGAATCTTTTAAAAGCTCTTAAAATCCATAAAAATTATTTAAAATCTTTTAATGTCTTTTTAAACCTTTCGTTTCCTTAAAATCACTTGAAACTTGAAACTGCTAAACATAATTGGAATTATTTAAAATTACTTGAAATCCTTGAAACAATTTTTACAAAGATTTGAAAATTTAATATTCTTAATTGAAATCCCAAATAGTATTTAGAAATTGAAAAAAAATTTAAGTATTTCTTTACTTTTACTTTGAATAAGGAATTTTTATACTGTTTCTCGTTTTATTGATATAAGTACTGTTGATTTTTCTTTTGAATGGTTCCTTGGTTTAAACATGAATTAGATTTGAATAAAATTGTAATAAAATTGAAATGATTTCCACAATAGAGAAGCCCTTCTTTTTCCGTTGGCGGTGTCACGTTATTTGGTTGACATAGGAATCCGAGAGATGGCGGTACCCTTAAATGAAGCAATTTACTGTGGAAATACGTTAAGTTAGTATTTTGTGTACTTATATGCTTAGTCCGCGTGTTCTCTCACGTGTGCATTATTCAATTTAAAGTGACACAAATGATTACTATAGTATTTTTTACTTTTGTCCCTCCCCCTCTCTCTCTCTCTCACTCTCTCTCTCTCTTTCTCTCTCTCTACCAATGTCCGCACATCGCACCGACATTTGCGCACGCACACGAGCATTATTGTCACACAACCTAAGCATTTAACAATTTTCATGTAGTAGTCGTCGAGTTTATTAATGTTGTACGCATGGCTATATACTACGTTAACGTTAAACGTTATATAGGTACATACGAAGATCGTTTTCATATTCGTCCTCATCTTCATTTTCTCGTCTTCGTCTTCGTATTCCTCTTTTTCTTCTTCGCAGTTCGTTTTGTTTCGGTTTTTTCTTTTTTTGCCAGTTCTTTTTCTGATGGTCGTTTAAAGAGTGATCAGCATAGTGTGCGAGAATCTGATAAGAAAACGTAAGAATTGTCGTGTCTCGTGTGCGGGAAAGAAATTAGTAGAAATGAGTAATAAATCCGAACACTAACATCTCTTTCCTCATGCACATGATATTTCACTTTTAGTTTAAAGTTCATGCTAATCTTTTCAAGATGAATTATAATTATGAATTTAACGCTAAAAGTGTAAGATTACGTGCGACGTGATTGTTGTGAATCGGGTTTTCTTCAAGTTTAACATTATTGCAGGATTCTAGAATTTTGCTGAGGGAGAAAAGAAGAGAGACTCTTTTTAGTGAAAAGTGTATATTAAATTTGAGAAACGGTGATTTTGTTCAGTGATTGCATTAGTGATTTTGTGCAATCGTGAAACGGCGGCAATAATTGTGAAATGAGCAGTGTCAGGATTAACGGCGAGAATCGAGAAAGAAATGGACACGTGCTTGTGTGGGAGCAAACTGGCCTGGAAGAAACAGACAGGCAGGCGCCAAAGCAGCGAGGTGTGTGTGTTTATCAATTTATTAGATCGTTTATCAATTTGTGGATTTTGATCTGCAGTTAATAATATGTCATTATTTTCCTCGGTGAATTGCAATGAAATTTGTCATTTAGGTAAGACTTTGTCCAATTGCAAGCAACTCTCTGATACGCCACGCGCCGATTGAACTTGAAAACAGATACACGTACATTATAACTGACCACGTGCTTTTCAGCGTACCACGCCGCGCCGGTCGCGCTCTCTGCTCTTTTATACTTACTTGCATTACATACTTGCTAACGTAAAGGTAAACCACACATTAGTCACAACTCACACACGACTCGGCTCGATAACACAATCATCCGTTCATTCATTGAGATATCAATGTGCCGGGAATTTAACAATTTAGCGCACGACTTCTTTTTCCTTCATGCTCGATGATTAATTCATTATATTTAAAAATGTCAAAGTCATTTTCTGCACGCTCATGCTTTTTAAATAAACTTAGTACTATAATACATATAGTGAAGGTCTATAATAAGAGTCTAGTCGCGGTCCAGTCATCGCGTGATGATTATAACAGCAAAAACTCTAATCTCCAATCCAACTCAATTGCATTTTAATTTACCATCTCGTGCACTTATCCTACTTAATCTTAGATTCCTTAGATTTATATTTTCAATAAAAAATATTTTAATATAATTAATAGGTACAAATCTTATATTGTTATTCCCACCTTAAAATATAATGCAATAAAACTCAAATATTGTTGACAATAAAACACTGCATTAAAGAGTTTTCCACTTCAAAACAAATTGGCTAAAAATAGAAGATTCCAAAAATTTTTCGCGCTTAATTATCTATGAAAATATAAAAAATGGTTATATTTATACATTAAAAAAAATTTAATAAAAACAGGCGAATTCGCTGAAACCAAAAAGTAGAAAAAAAAAGAATTTATTAATTGTTAACGTATTAGTTATATTAATTTTTGATTATTAATTATTACATATTATTATAGAAGATTTGAAAATATAAAATATGAAAGTTATCAAATTAATTTATTATACTTATACATTAATTTAATGTTTATTAATTGCTTGGGATAAAGTTCCGAATAGTGGCTACCTCCGATTCATTTGGAACTACGTATACTTACGTATTTTAATGCGTTGATTACGAATATCATAGTGAAAATTGGCGCAAATTTTAATTTAATGACGAAAACCTTAAAAAAAATCCATAAAAGCATGGTTTTTTTGCGTTTATCTCAGCTAATATGTAAAATTAAAAAAATGTCTCAAACAAACGTTATATATCTCATCGAAATTCACATTCTAAATGGAAATCATTGTAAAAGAAAAGTATTATAAAGGGAATGGTAAAGGAAAATAAAAATAATAGCAAAGGGCAATGGCAAAGGGAATGGCAGGGGAATGGTAAAGGGAAATGGCAAAGGGAATGGTAAAGGGAAATTGCAAAAGGAATGGTAAACAGAAATAGCAAAGGGAATGGTAAAGGGAATGGTAAGGGGAATGGGAAAGAGAAATGGCAAAAGGAATAGCAAAGAGAGTGGTTAAGGAAAATGGCAAAGGGAATGGCACAGGGAAATAGCAAAAGGAAATGGCAAATGGAATGGTAAAGGGAATGGCAAAGGGAAATGGCAAAGGGAATGGTAAAGAGAATGGCAAAGGGAATGACAAAGAGAATGGCAAAGGAAATGGCAAAGGGAGTGGTAAAAGGAAATGGCAAATGCAATGGTAAAGGGAATGGCAAAGGGAAATGGCAAAGGGAATGGCAAAGGGAATGGTAAAGGGAATGGCAAAGGGGATAACAAAGGGAATGGTAAAGGGAATGGCAAAAGGAATGGTAAAGGGAAATGGCAAAAAGAATGTTAAAAGGAAATGGTACAGGGAAATGGCAAAGGGAATGGTAAAGGGAAATGGCAAAAGGAATGGCAAATGGAATAGAAAAGAGAATGACAAAAGGAATGGTAAAGGGAAATGGTAAAAGGAATGGCAAAGGGAAATGGTAAAGGGAAATGGCAAAGGGAATAGTAAAGGGAAATGGCAAAGGAAATGGTAAAGGGAAATTGCAAAGGGAAATGGCAAAGGGTATGGTAAAGGGAAGCGGCAAAAAGAATAGTAAAGGGAAATGGCAAAGTGTGAAAAACGTAAGTAGGTACCAAACCGAAATCAATGGAGGTACGATTGTAATCTTTGTATAATTTATTTTCTCGGAAAATATAATATTATTCACAGAAAGAAATGTTTCAAACAAAAAATATGTATTTCGATGAGTTATATAACTTTTGTTTGAGACATTTTTTTTAAATTGCATTTTAGCTGAAATAATCGCAAAAAACAATGATTTTATGGGTTTTTCATGGTTTTCGTCATTAAATTCAAAAGAGTTAAATTTTGAGTTTAAATTTTGCAATTTAGAGATTAAGAAGTGTTTAGATATGAGATAGAAAATTTTTTTTTGAAATTAAGTAAAAAAATTACTTAATTGAATCAATAGTACCACATCCAATATGCGAAATAAATATCTCTTTGACTCAAATAATATTCCCTTCAGTTTTCTGAATATTTCTTTGATTTGAATCACTCCACTTTATCCATCAAAAGAAACATTTCTTTGAAGTAAATAACTTAATACTTAGGTAAACAAATTACTTCATTTGATCAATAAACTGTTTTATTGAAACAAGAGTACCAACTCCACTATATGAAATAAATGTTTTTTTAAATTAAATAATATCTCCTTAAGTTTTAAAAATATTTCTTTGAATCAAAGAAACCATAATACTTGATCCAGGCATTATTCAATTGTTAAATTTACAAAGCATAGTTTTTAATTCAAAGTTTCGATTACATCAAAGTAAAGAAATATTTTTTTGAGTACAAAAGTTAGACTCAACAAAATTAGGTTCTCCCTCTCAAAGAAATCAATTCCTTGATAAATAGAAAGTATTATTATTATTATTATTATTATTCATTATTCCTATTAATTTACCATTTTGAATTTTTTTTCTAAAGACTATAATTCTAATACTAAGCACTGTAGACAAATAGTTTCTAGATGAAAGTTTTAACCAAAAACGTGAGGTTTACCACAGTACCTCGTTTATCTATTAATGTTTTCATTTGCAAGCTTTACAGGGCTCAATAGTCAAAAATGGCCTTTTCGCCCCACTCTACTATATCTATTTAAATTAGAAAGCTTCCAATCAGTAATTATGCATTAATGACCGATTTCTTATGAAATGAGGCAACCTGACCTTGGTGATGTAACGGAATTGTTTCGCATTGAAATAAATTATTTTATAGAGAAAAACATTTATTTTCTTTTTAGAACAGCACGTTTTTTTCAATTTTTTTCCAACAATTTAAAAACAAAAAAAAATAATTTATTCAACAAAAAGGCCACTTTTAAAGAAACTGTGCAAAACACGAACGAAAGTAATTAGAATTTTTTACAGAAAACTTTTTCAGATATATTCAAGTGATGAGAACTTTCTTATTCTTCAATAAAATATAATAACAATGTTGGTTAATTGATTTCTCGTGACGTAAATAATAATCTTTCACTTGGTTACAACAGCTTTGAATTATGATCATTTTAAGAATTAAGACTCGAAAATAGAATACAGAAAAGTTTTTGAATTTTGTAAATGACTTTAAAATATTTTCAGTTCTCTCAACATCCCTTAACAATTCCTAAAAAAAAATCACCTGAGATCTTTTATTTAATGGAATCCTTTGAAATTTTTGAAAAATAATTTTAAATCTTCTAAAATCGCCTGAAATACTTTTGGACACCTGGAAATTATTTTAAAATCACTAAAATAACAATTTTTTTTTGAGAACTCTTTAAGTTCCTTAAAATAAGTATAAATCTCTTGAAACGCCTTGACACTTTTTAAAACTTATTAAGGGGGTATTCTACGTTGAACGCTTGAAAAAAGAGCTATTTTTGTGAATTTTTTGTGAGATTACTATTAAATATATTAATGTAGGGTTTATATATCATATTTATTTATTCTTTTATGTACACTAAACAATTTTTTATTTTCATTTTATGCATTTTTTATATTTAAAAACTGCAGTTAAAGTCAACGCCTCGAAAAGTAGTGCATCCTGTGTGCGGTGTTAATGAAATCTCGTTAATGGTTGACCTTAAACAGAAAAATCGAATAGTTTTAGATTTAGTATAACACCAGTAACCCATGGAAGTAGAATTTTGAATATACATGTAAAAATAACAAAATGGCGACTTAAAAACAAAAAAATATCGTCACTTTTTTTCGCTGTTTTTAGCAAAAAAAATCTAGTTAAAGTGAAAATTTTTATATAATTCTACTTCCATGGGTTGATGTAAGTGTATAAAGTATGTGTTTAAAATTTCATAAGAATCGGTTCAGTAGTTTTTGAGATTTCGTTAACACGGGGTGTAAAAACGTTGTTTTGAGAAAAACGCGATTAAAGTTTTTTTAAAGGATTAGCTCTCTCAGAGGTTGATACGTTTGAAGGATGGAAAAGTACAGTTAGGCTACTCGGATCGTCTTGAAATTTTAGTATGATATTCTTAAATACATATACTTTCGAAAAATGTAAAAAAATCGATTTTTTGAAAATTCCGAAGTAGAATACCCCCTTAAATCCCTTGGAACTTTTTAAATCTCTTGAAATATGTTGAGAACAGCAATTGAAATCACTAATATCTCGTTAATGAGAATGAAGAATATTTTGTGGTTCGTTAAGAGCCAACAACTAGACTGCAATTGAAGCCCCGGGTACATTAAAGGGACGCACGCTCGAAAATGCGTAAAAGAATTTTGCCAGCTTCACGTGATATCCAAATTTTAAAGTTTTAAAAATTAAATTTTTTAAAATGTAGGCTTCTAGAGAAGAACAAAACTAACTTTTTTCTATTTGAATTTTTTTCGTCCGATGAATATTTTTAATACTAAAAATCAAAAAGGGAGAAAAAATTTTCTCCAAATTCAATTATGTTTTAAAACAAAAACACAGGCACACAAAAAAAAAGGTCTTGTTACAGTAAGGTAACCCATATACCTCTACGTTTTTCGGCACACTAAGTCCGAATCTGATGTCCGTTTACCACCACCACGTCATATTTTAGGTCAATTGAAGGTCAAATCGACAAAAAAATTTTTTTATTAGAAATGACTACTATTCTTAACGTTCTTGGGGTCCCTGAATCCGAATCCGAGGTCCACTTGACCCTACCGAATCACTATCAAGGTCAATTCAAGGTCAAACCGGTAAATATTGCAAAAAATGGATTTTTGACTACAGATTCGGAAAGAGCGGGAAATTTTACGTCCAGATATGGTATTATCAATTTGTTTCCATCAAGACCTCATAGGTCAATCAGAGGTTATTTACGTTGTTATATATAAAGCTTAAACGGTATTGAAAATTTATGAAAATATGGTTGTGTGAGACGATAATGGTACGTTTTTGGGGTCCCTGAATCCGAATTCGAGGTCCACTTAACTCTATCGAATCACTATCAAGGTCAATTCAAGGTTAAACCGAAAAAAAAAAAAACCGCCTAAAAGCGGTTCTACTTCACAATGGTAACACGTATGCACCTATTCCAATAGTCCTGTTGGAAGTAAGCGGATTCAAACGGATAGGAATTAACGGATTCAAGCGGATAGAAATTTTTTATCCGTTTGAATGTAAACTTTGCATCCTTTTCAATCATTTTCTATCCTTTGTTAGATTTTTAAATCTTTATCCATTTGAATCATTTTCAATACGTGAAGTGAAATATAATCCGCCCTTATCCGTTTGAATCCGAATTTCTTATCCTTATCTATCCGTGAGATGGTATCGTACTTATCCGTTTGAATCCTTCTTCAAGTAAAAATATGCTATTCATATCTATCCGTTTCAATCAGTTTTCAACTAGGAATACGCTATCCGCGTCTATCCTTTTGAATCTATATTTAACGAATAATATTCTATCCTCGCATATGAGTTTGAATAAAAGAAATTCTATCCGTATGTATCCGTAGAGAAGACTGTTATGCAAATTCGTTACAACAAAGCAGCCGCCCTCCACATCCAGCACCGCTGGAGTCGCCACGGAAGAAGCACCACTGCGCTGCAGTTGACCCGGAACTATATGCCGCTTGAGACCGAATGCTCAAATATATCTCCGTACTAGGTTGGGTTGTTTGCGGGAGAAAATGGTGGGGCGCCGTCTCGCGGAATTTGTGGTGAAATTGCCTATCTGTTCTAATCCATAATTTTCTATTCGTTAGAAAACCTTCTCTATCCGCAACCTACTTGCCATTCCTTGATATCTATCAAACGGATAAGTATTCTATTCGTGATAGTTAACAAGAAATGTCAAAGTAGGTTGCGGATAGAGGAGGATACATTGGCGGATAGAAAATTATGGATATGCAATATATATGGTGAAGAACGGATTAAAGAGGATAAGCGATGATTCAAACGGATAAGTATTCTATCCGTAATATTTAACAAGAGATGTCAAAGTAGGTCACGCATAGAAAAGGATAGGTTAGCGGATAGAAAATTATGGATTGAAACGGATATGCAATATATTTGGTGAAGAACGGGTTAAAGAGGATAAGCAATGATTCGCACGGATGAGTATCCTATCCGTCATAGTTAAGAAGGAATGTCAAAGTAGGCCGCGGATAGGAAAGGATAGGTTGGCGGATAGAAAATTATGGATTGAAACGGATATGCAATATATTTGGTGAAGAACGGGTTAAAGAGGATAAGCAATGATTCGCACGGATGAGTATCCTATCCGTCATAGTTAACAAGGAATGTCAAAGTAGGCCGCGGATAGGAAAGGATAAGTTGGCGGATAGAGAATCGTGGATTAAAGCGGATAAAAAATACATTTTCTTTATACAGGATTGAAGAGGATAAGTAATGATTCAAACGGATAAGTATTCTATCCGTAATATTTAACAAGAGATGTCAAAGTAGGTCGCGCATAGAAAAGGATAGGTTAGCGGATAGAAAATTATGGATTAAAACGGATATGCAATATATTTGGTGAAGAACGGGTTAAAGAGGATAAGCAATGATTCGCACGGATAAATTTTTAATCCGTCATAGGTGTCAGGATCAAATATAACTGGTTCGCGGATAGATAAGGATTGAGTCACGGATAAAAAATGAAGGATTGAAACGTATAAGTATAAAAACGGATAGTAATACATAAAGACGGATACAGAAAGATTAAAACGGATTGTTACACCGGATAAGATTATGATTCAAACGGATAGATGGATAGCCAACGGATACAAACGGATCGCCGAGTATTAAATGAGTATTCAACGGATACTTATGGATAAATTGCGGATTAAAACGGATTAAGTTTCAATCCGTTTACTTCCAGCAGGGAGGCCATTCAAGAAAGTTGAAAGAAATGTATGAAAATTTAAAAATAGTTTTGGACAAAATTACGTATACAGAACACCAATGGAAATTTTGCGGGGACCTTAAAATTTCCACTCTGATTTTGGGACAACAATCGGGTTTTACAAAAAAAACCCTGTTTTTTGTGTCTTTGGGATAGCAGAGATAGAAAGAAACACTACGTACAAAAAGATTGGCCAAAGCGAGATCCTTCAAATATTTTGCTTCCGCCACTTCATATCAAATTTAGTCTAATCAAACAGTTTGTCAAAGCCTTGGACAAAGATGGCAACTGTTTTCAATATTTGGAAAAGAAATATCCAAAAATCAGTGATGCTAAATTGAAAGAAGGTATCTTTGATGGTCCTCACATTCGCACTTTATTCAGAGACAAAAAATTTGTCACAGAAATGAATCCTAAAGAGATGGCTGCATGGTCAAATTTCCAAAAGATCGCAGAGAATTTCTTGGGAAATCAGAAGAGTGATGATTACGAGACTTTAGTTGAAGATTTGTTGAAAATTTTCAAAAATTTAGGCTGCTTAATGAACTTAAAGATACATTTCCTACATTCTCATCTTGACTACTTTCCATAAAATCTCGGAGACTATAGCGAAGAACAGGGTGAGCGATTTCACCTAGATATTATGGAAGTGGAACGTCGCTATCAAGGAAGATGGGATGTAAATATGATGGCAGATGTTTATTGGTCACTTAAAAGGTCAAAACAGCCAGACACTTTGAAAAGAAAAAGAAATCCTCTACATAGATCTTTCGAAGACAAAAGAGTTCATTACAAAAGAAAAAAAGAGTGACCTATCATAGACCTATCGCACAATCAAAAAGTTCATAGTTCTTTGATTTATTTATTTTTGTTATGCTTTTATATATTGTCGCTGCTGAATCTGCAGTCAAAATTCCATTTTTTGCAATATTTACCGGTTTGACCTTGAATTGACCTTGATAGTGATTCGATAGGGTCAACTGGACCTCGAATTCGGATTCAGAGACCCCAAAAACGTATCATTATGGTCTCACACAACCATATTATCTTAAATTTTCAATACCGTGTAAACGTTATGTATAACAACGTAAATAACCTCTGATTGACCTATGAGGTCTTGATGAAAACAAATTGATAATACCATATCTGGACGTAAAATTTCCCGCTCTTTCCGAATCTGTAGTCAAAAATCCATTTTTTGCAATATTTACCGCCTTGACCTTGAATTGACCTTGATAATAATTCGATAGGGTCAAGTGGACCTCGGATTCGGATTCAGGGACCCCAAAAATGTTAGGAATAGTAGTCATTTCTAATAAAGATTTTTTTTTGTCGATTTGACCTTCAATTGACCTAAATTATGACGTGATGGGGGTAAACGGACATCAGATTCGGACTCAGCGTGCCGAAAAACATAGGGTTATATGGGTCACCTTTCTGTAACAACATCTTTTCTTTGTGTGCCTGTGAAATCGTTAAATCTCAGATAAATATCATGGAAACTGCTGAAATTTTGTATACTCACGTAGTATATCCTAACGATGCATACATAATCAAAAAATAATGAAAGCTGCATATTGTTTAATAATAATCAATTGCAAAATGAGACTGGTTGATAAGCATGTTTTTTTAGTTCCGACGAAGAAAAGTATCGAGGGAACTTCAGAGTTGAAAGAACTTCCAGTG
>CAJFCP010018380.1:0-10133 GCA_904066005.1 Synergus itoensis | reverse complement strand
AGCCACTGTACCCGCCGTTGCAGTGAGCCACAGTACCCGCCGACGGCAATCTAACAGTTATTTTATAATAAATATGGAATGCTTTCGATTTATTGTTGAAACGTTACGGATATATTTGTTAATGTTTAATGTAAGGGTATGAGTAGAAATTCCGTTAATATAGACTCATTTTGAATATTTTATAACATAAACTATAAAAGTCAAAAGTAACAGAATGACTATCGAAAATCAAAATTAATTTTTATAACGCTATAGAATTCTCCGAATTTCATGAAATTTATATAGAAATATAGATTATGGGTGAATACCTCTAGGATAATAATTTCAGATTTTTCATTCAATTATTTTTGTTTATAATTAGACTGCGCCACTGTACCCGCCGAACCACTGTACCCGCCGCTCCCCTACTATCAATACTTGTGTATCTTTTCTCCCCTTTTTCATTTAATAATTGAACCACCCTTTTATTTATACACTACCGTCGGAAATTGTGCGGACGACTGTCGTGACCGCTAAGAAAAATAACTACTGACTTCGAACCACAATATCTCGGTGAAAAAAAAAAACTGTTGGAAAGCTTATGAAATTCCAAGTCCAGTGGTACCCAACAAATATTTTTTTGACCTTCTGAAAATAATACAGCACGTGAGGAGTTTAAAAACAAGATTCAAAATTTTCTCAAATTTTCTACCTCAACTTCAACTTTTAGCATGACCTAGGAAAAATTTTTCAGAAATCTTAAAATTATACGACATAGAGTCTGAAATCTTATCTTTAATTTAAGCCAAGAAAACTTAAAAAATCTTCATGGGTACCCGACATATGATTAAAAATGTTCAATCGTACCCGCGAGGAAATTTTGCTGTGGCCCCTGTCGGGCCCAGATCATATGATATCAGACCGGTGATGGAACGCGGAACCCGACCGGGCCCAGACCTGGCTCTATCGTGCTAGGTCTGGGCCCGATCGGGCTAGGTCTGGGCCCGGTCAGGTTCTGAGTTCCACCACCGGTCTTGGCCAGGTTTGGGAATTTCTACCCGGGTATCCGAGTTGAGTTTTAGTCGACGATCACGGTTCTCGGGCGGTCTGCTGCTCGCCTCCTTCGTTGAGGCAGGACCGAATAGGTCACGCACAGAAGTGGCGTTTAAGTGGAGCCCTCTTATGCTTATATATCATTATTCTATTCATTAATATGGGGTTAATATTATAAATAATTGTAAGTAATAACAAATAAATAAATGTTATAAATAAATGTTATAAATAAATGTTATTAAAAATTTTCAATAATTTGAAATCAAAATTACTAATGAACAGAATCAAAAGCATGTCGCACGCCCTCCGTGTCGACCATTTGTTATTTAAACATTTATAAGTTCAACATTTCATTTAGGCGACTCGTGTTTCACTCATTAGCATTAAGGTTATTTGTATCACAAAACTGTTCGGAAAATAAAAATACGGCCCTGAGACCGAGCCGTGGGCACCACTTTATACTCGGTGCGACATGGGATTGCGTGCGCCGTTCTGCACACGACACGCCTAGGGGCTGCGCGCGTCGCCAACCATCCCCCACCAGCGGCCACCTCACGAGCGTCTTCGCTCTCGCCGCTTCAGTTCTGATTCAGCAGCCGAACGGAAAAGTCGCTTGACTTCTTAAACCACAACGAGTAGTCCATTCGTGTCCCGACTCGCTAAGGCACGCTGCCACACCCAAGCTCGGTCACACCACATATTGTTCGCGCTCAGTGTTTCAGGACCAGTGTTGAAAAAAACTATTTACAAACAGTGTTCTTTAACATCTCCTTTTCCCATTTCTCCCGTTTTCAACGCTGTAGGCAGAAATTAGACTTCGAAACGTTCTCTCCAAATCCAAGACTAGAGAAGTCTGAGTGCCCATTGTAGTGTTCGTTTGCACGGGACCTCGCGGTGCTGGACGGCCCCGCCCGAGCCATCCGCGTGTCTTTGGGAGGTTGTTCGAACAACGCCCTCCCCTAGATCCGGACCTGAGTTTTGGCTGGATTGTCGAGTGCCAGGTGTCCCGTTATTCACCGAGACCATTGACGCGTCTTAGGGAGGTTGTTCACGCAACGTCCTCCTTGAGATCCGGACCTGAGTTAAGGTCGAATTGACGAATACTCATCATCTCAACGGCCTCGCTATGCTACGCTTCTCTTGCCGAATCTAACCCTCGATGAGAACAAATGGAATCCTTGACGACAAGGAAGAGGAATCGTCCGAATTTAAAAAAAATATTGGCGGCCCGTCGCCGTGCGGAACGTGCCTCAAACGGACAACGCCATATTGAAATCCTCCCTGCTCGTGTGGATCCCCCTTTAGCATTGACGATAACTACAGATAATGGTTCCCCTGAAATAGTTTACAGACCGATCCGGAATAGTGAAAACCCAAGTGTTACTCCCCAGGTAGATCAGAACAGTGAATCACGAACATCTTCATCTCCTGTGACCTCACATATTGAAACTCAGAGTGTTTCATTCTCGACGAACCCAATCGAGGGGTCACGTGATCCCGTCGTCATTGTTCCCTCAATATTGTGCAATAATCCTCTGTGCGGCGGAGTAGAATTTCCAGTTTTCGTGCATCGCGAATTCCTTGCCTTTTCGATTTATCCGTTAACGTTCTCATGTCTTCAGTGCACGACGTTCTTCCCGTGACGCGTAAAAAAACGCGTCCTAACCTAAAGAAACGTCTCAAGGCATGACGAAGGGCCGCCTTAGAGGCGCAGTTAAACAACTCACCGACGACGTCCAGTGTTAACGTCCCGACTTTCGTTCCGCCAGGTTCGCAACATTTCAGTGAATACAGTGCATACCAAAATCGCCTCTCTCTCTCGCCTCTGTCATCGAATGAGGACATTAATTCGTTCGATGATCTCAGAGATTATCTTTGTGCCAATGTGCTACGAAAACAGTTACCCTTGAGTGAAGTCAATCAGAACGAAGAATCCTTGCCGCGCGCGAGTTCCTTGACTTCCCCAGATCACGAATAAGAAGTGTTGGATCTCGATCTACCGGAAGACGAAGATGTGCTCGATCTTTACACCTCCCCCATCAAACTCTCGCCTATAAGAAACAAACCCCGAGTGCGTGAGAATGTTCCGCTCTTGCGCAGTGTGATCATCGTCCCTGACGACAAACCGCGTGTAACGAACACTGACATCCCCCCCACACCCTCGATTCTGCAAATTGAGCGGGTTCAGCTCGGACTCAGAGGATATCAAACCAAGGGTGCTTTCCGTCGTTTTCAAACCAAAGAAGCGCAAGAGCACAACCCGTTACAGTCTCCGATTTTGAGGACGCGTCTATACGCACATAGAAATTCCCTCGGACCTCGAAGTGGCGCTCCTGTGTTAAGGGCGAAAGCTCTATGCCAAGCGTTGCTCAAGTTCTTCTTTTAAAATTGCACGTCGTATTTCATGGTTAGTAAATCTCTCGCTTTCCTAATCAATCTCCTTGCGACTACAATTTTACTGGCGCCCAACGTGGGGCAAGTTTTGATCTCAGTTGGAACGTCAAAACTTGTTTCTTGATAGTCACGCTTATCTCACGGCGACCCTCAAGGCCGGACATCCCAGGAATGGCGTCTGGTGCAACGGATAACAAAAGTCTACGCAGCCGGAACATTCATATCGATCTCCAATCCACTTCCGGGAGTGATGGTAAACACCCACCAGATGGTGGCGTCCAACTCGCAAACCCCCAGGCGACGCTCCACCGCCAACTTGATTGCTGACAGTACTCCTTCCTCGAGGTATTCAACAGCACCATACGACGGTGGAGACGCGCATAGCACAGCGTCCTCTTCTGATCAACACCGAGTTCTCGACCGAGAATTAAACAACGATAGGATCCAAAGAATAGGACCAGTGCGTCACTCTCCTATCACGATACTTCGTGAACAACAAAGTACTACGCTTCAACTTGTGAGAAGAGAAAACATGGCGGAGGCAAATCAACCTGCCATGCCCGACGGTGTCAATCCAGAAGCTCCAGCAGCGACACACGGCCAAAATGCTCACCAGGAACAACCTGCGCTACCCAATGCGAATGCTCAGCCAATACTGCCCGGAGCAAACATCACCCAGAATCAACAAATTCTGCCCGGGCCAAATGCTCCAGTACTGGCTCAAGCGCCCCCAGTCAATCCCTGGGGAAGCTTGATGGCTGTGTTGCAGGCCCTTCCTCAGATGACTGGGCCTGGTCCCTCAAGCAAGAAGCAGGAAAATGGTGGGACACCTATCGGGCATTAGCCTTCAACTGTGAACGATTCCGGGAGTTGTTCGTGCAACGATACAATTCTCCAGCAGTGACAGCTCGGCTCCTGACTTCACTCTACTCCTTGATACAGGCGGATAAGGAGTCCACAGGAGTCTTCCTGCAAAAGAAGATACAGCTTCATCAAAGGCTCAGGAGACAGGAGCCGGAAGAAACGATGGTTGCTGCCTTCTTAGAACTTTTAAGGCCTACCCTGAGGTTGGGTATCCGAGCATCTGCCCCGCGCACATTTGCAGATCTGCTTACCTGTGCCATGCACTCTGAGACAGACGAAGCAGACATCACTCAGAACACATCCAAGAGAACAGAACAAAGGACCACCGTCCCATCCAGGGAAGCCACCGAAGTCATTAAAGCGCCTCCTCAATGCTGGTACTGTCCGGAGAAGCATTACAATAGAGATTGCCCTGTCAGAAAGGCAGATCCAAACGCTAAAAGGATTTCCCCTACACCCACGAACTGGAGGAAGCCGGATCAGCCATCCACAGCGGACAACAAGAACTCCCGTATTTCCACCGCTTTTTGATTCAGGCGCCTCGGACAATTTTGTTCATAGTGATCTCTTGACTGTGGAGCAGCATTCACGAATGAGGAGAGGCGTCGACTTCGTTGAACTAGCAAAGATGGGCACGGTAATGGACATAACGGGAGAAATCGAACTCGGTTTTAACATCAATGGTTTGCCGTACCAGACCACCTTCTTAGTGTGCAAGCAACTGAGGGACCCAATGATCTTGGGGCTACCTTGGATAGAAGAGGAAGCCGTCATTTATAATCATCCGATGAGATGTATCTATGTCGAACGCAAGGAACGAAGTACAATTTACTTGGCCAATTTCACGCCCGCACCGACACCGGATCACATCAAATTGGAAGAAATAGAGACCGATTTCCCTCCAGAATATAGAGCGGAATTCGAGGACATAATACGAAGGCATCATCCGGCTTGCTATAAAGAGGGTTTTCCCACACAAACCCGTTCGATCCATAGAACTCACCACATCTCGTCCCGTTAAAACACGTCCGTTCGCCTACAATCAAGAGAAGAAACGGATTATTTAAGAACAAATCCACGACATGCTGCAACAGGGGATAATTGAACCCTGCACATCACCCTACTGTTCGCCCATACTCATCACAAGGAAGAAAAGCGGTGAGCCTCGATTCTGTATAGACTTCAGGAGGCTCAACGCCATCACTAAAGATGTCACCCAGGCATTACCCTTGATCCCAGACGCGATCAAACAATTCGGAGGTGCCACAGTCTTTACTACCTTGGACCTGAAGAACGGGTACTAGCAGATCCCGATGGACGCGGACTCGAAAAATTACACGGCCTTCGCCGCACCCGATGGAGGAACGTATCGCTTCAAGGTCATGCCTTTCGGGCTGAAGACAGCCACGTATACATTCCAAACCTTAATGTCACAGATTGTCTCCACGGATACTTGAACGAGTTTTGCATTGTCTATTTGGACGACATAATTATATACTCTAAGAGTTGGAAGGAACATCTGCTTCACTTGTGTCTCGTCCTGGAGAGACTGACCATGCACGGACTTACTTATGCCCTCAACAAGTGCTCCTTCGCCCGCACACAAGTCAAATATCTGGGTCATCTCGTCACCCGGGAGAGCAATCAGACGCAAGAAGGGCACATCAAGATCATCCAAGAATCTGTCGCTCCTACCAACAAGAAGGCTCTCCAAAGATTCCTTGGCATCTGTGGTTGGGTAAGGAATACCTTCCTCGATATTCGGAGATCACAGCACCTCTCACTGATCTGCTGAAAAAGGGGGCAGGGCGTTGGAAATGGACATCAGAGGCCGAAGAGGCTTTCCAACAGCTAAAGTCCGCATTCAGGAAACCTCTGGAGTTGGCCAGACCAGATCCAAGCTTGACCTACAATCTGCAGGTCCAAACCAGTGCGGTTGGCATGAGTGCTGTTCTCTATCAGGAAAGAGCAGACTCCTCCAAGCTTGTCATCACCTATGGCAGAGCAAAATTCACACCAACAGAACTTCGGTACGAGCCGGCGGAGAGAGATTGCCTATCCGTCATCTGGGCCCTCAAAAAATACCGCCACTACCTGCACGCCCACCATTTCGTTCTTCTCACGAACACCTCAGCGCTGCAATGGTTGGGGCAATTTAAGAACGCAAGCGCCAAGCTGGGTAGATGGTCCTGCCTCATGGGGGAGTATGACTTTACATTGAAACACAGCACCGCCTCTCAAACGGCTCTGTCAGAAGCTTTAGCCGCTGCTCCCGATGATAACACAATCGTCGAAACGTTGGACGACGAGGATCATCTGTCAGCACCAGATAAGTGCTCACATGTCGAAGAATCACATCACATCTCGTTCATCTCCACCTCAGTTGAGAAATGTCTTAATCAGGACAACGCTTCGATGCCAAAGGACCTTGGTATCATACAAATCTTCACAGATGGAGCCTGCTCAGGTAATGGCACGCCACGAGCCCGAGCCGGAATTGGCGTCCTTTTTGAAAACAGGTTCATCTCAGACATCTCCCGACCGGCTCCCGGTCGACAATCATCCAACGCCGCGGAGATGCAAGCGGTGTCAGCAGCAGCAGCAGTGCAAGCCAAAGCTTGCAAAGGTCAAAATATGTACTGCCGGTGTGGAAGAACAGAAATTGGCGGACCTCCAGAGGTAAGGTGGTCAAAAATAAGGACGACTTCCTTCTCCTCGAAGAAGCGCTCTCTCCGTTAGACTTAGTCCAGTGGGAATACGTACGGGCTCACTCAAACGTCGCTGGCAACGAAGAGGCGGATCGATTGGCACGTTCTGGAATTTCCGACCTTGAATCACCCGCCTCAAAGAAATCTCTTACGTCAGATCTCTCCACCAACGACGACTCTACGGACAACGAAAGAGTTTCAACGGGTAACCGCAAAGCCTTCCTTGCAGCTACTACAACTCCGAACCTCCATTCGGAATTTGAATCACTTCAACAAGAAGATCCAGAAATCAGAGATCTGGCCTCACGATGGCTGCAGGTCGGCAGCAAAGACAGACGGACGAAGGAGGAGGAACTTTTCCTCTCTAACCACTCACTCGACACCAGTGGTTTCAAGAAATGACATGAGACCCGGTGGCTGTTGCTCGTACCCAGAGGCTCTCTCGAAAGAGTCCTGTACGAGTACCACGACACCGGAGTTTCAGGTCATCCCGGAGGCGAAGAAACACAAAGAGCAATTCAACAGCTCTTCACCTGGGACACCATTCGAAGGGACACCCGGGAGTACGTCAAATCTTGCCTTCTCTGCGCAAGTTGCAAATCTTTTCCCACACAGGGAAGCAAAAATCAACAGCCAAGACAACCTCAAAACCCCTGGGAAACTATAGCATTAGACCTTATGGGCCCATATCCAAGGTCGCCCCGTAAGAAAACTTCTCTCTTGGTGGTCACCGATCTCTTCTCGAGATGGACCGAGGCGTTCCCCATTGGAGGCGCCACCACCAAGAAGATCGTCAACATCATGGAGGCAGAGGTCTTCAGTCGTTATGGTTATCCCCGATCCATATTAACGGACAACGGTACTCAGTTCACCAGTAAGAGGTGGGCGGATGCCTGCACCCGGTGGGGAGCTATCCTATGGACCACACCAATATACCATCCTCAGTCAAATCCCACGGATCGTCGTAATCAAGAGCTCAAGAAAGGGATGAGGTTGAGATTACACGTCAGTTCTCACCGAAACTGGGATCAAGATATTCCTGAAATCTTGTTCAACCTCAGGAACCGAAGAAACGCCGCTACAGGAAGGACACCAAGCCAGGTCCTTTTCGGCGCTCACCCTAAGAGACCCGGAGAGTGGTCTCTCATCACCCCTGCAGAGCAGAGTTCTCGACTACCAATCGAGGACCTATTGCAGAATGTCAGGAATCACCAAACTCGGTACGTTCAGAGGAAGTAACAACCTTCTCCACGATAACCCCAGAAGTTCGACGTGGGAGAACAAGTCTTGGTACGAAACCACGTGCTTTCAGACAAAGTCCGTGGAATAAACGCTGGTTTCGCCCCGAGATGGCGAGGTCCCCATAGGATATCAGCACAACTCGGAGGTGAGGTTTATCTTGTCCAGATGGAAGGAAGAACCGCCAAAATATACAGCACCCAGCTGCGACCTTATTACCCAAGGGAGGTCATATAAACCAACGGTGATCACTTAGACCTCAACAACGAGACTCGAGAATCCCGTAATCTCCACTCGTCGGACCTCGACGATACCCTCCTCGTCACTACGAGCGAACAGGCAAGTCACGCGGACTTGTCCCCTCAAAAATCGTCAACCCCCGTTGACAAACTTATCACGAACACACAGCCACCTGTTCATGATCAAAGACACCTCCACGATGGTAAAGCCTCTTCCTCAGCAAGCTCGGCTCCATCTAATTATGTTTCCCACTCTCCAGTTAGAGAGTCCAAGGGCTCTGGTTTGAACCCGTCCACCAACGCTGATTTCCCAGAAGAGACATCAAGAAATGTCCCACCGAGGGATCAGGAAGGCCGCCGGCGACCCGGACGGCCAGTAGGGAGCAGGAAGAATGCTCATCTCGGACAGACGTCTCAGTCCAGATACGATTTACGTCCGCGTAAGTCGTAATCTGTCCCGTTATCCATATAAGCCGTGAATTCACATGTAAATAATTAGTTTTAGTTTCGAGCGCTCTGTAAATAATTAGTTTCTAAGTTTTTCCTTTAATCTTAAGTTACCACATTTCTATTTTCGTTTAAGTACCTCATTTATTAGCCCTGAGAATATTTAGCCTTTAAGTTTTTCTTTAGTCCTAAGCCATAATATTCTCACTTTAGTTTAAAAGAAAACCTCAATTATTGATTATCGTGTTAACTTGTTCGCTGATCACATATAGGTTTGGATCTGTAGAGTTTTTGCATTTCGTTCATATATTTTCCACGCTATCTTGTGAATTCATCATTAAACACGAGCGCCTAAACGACCCGGTGGACAAGCATAAGAGGACTCCACTTAAGCGCCAGTTCTGTGCGTGGCCCATTCGGTCCTGCCTCAACCGAGAACCGTGATCGTCGACTAAAACTCAACTCAGATACGATTGAACATTTTTAATCATATTTCGAGTACCCATGAAGATTTTTTAAGTTTTCTTGGCTTAAATTAAAGATAAGATTTCAGACTCTAAGTCGTATAATTTTAAGATTTCTGAAAAAATTTTCCTAGGTCATGCTAAAAGTTGAAGTTGAGGTAGAAAATTTGAGAAAATTTTGAATCTTGTTTTTAAACTCCTCACGTGCTGTATTATTTTCAGAAGGTCAAAAAAATATTTGTTAGATACCACTGGACTTGGAATTTCATAAGCTTTCCAACTGTTTTTTTTTTAAATGTCCTATCTCTTTTTTTCACCGAGATATCGTGGTTCGAAGTCAGCAATTATTTTTCTTAGCGCTCACGAGAGTCGTCCGCACAATTGACAATTTGAGTGTAGACCTTATTTTTTTTTCATTTGAAAGGTAAAAGAACGAGCTTTAATAAAAAAAACTATCCCAAAAATATTATTAACAAATTAAAATTGTTATAAACAATTAAAATTTTGAAATCGATTTTTAACTAGTTTAGCCCACCTGAATTAAGTTCTTAGTATTTTTATCGTATTCTACGTCAAATTTCCGATCGAAAACGATTTTTTTCAAAATGGTAAAATTACACTGGTCAACAAAATATGAACTATGTGGGGTTGGGATCAGACATATCATTTCCATGGTAGTTTTCTGTGCTGAATCCAAATCTGACTTCCGTTTTTCTCCATCATGTCAAGTTTTTGAGATTTTTTGA
>CAJFCP010018363.1:0-12259 GCA_904066005.1 Synergus itoensis | reverse complement strand
AAAATATTCTTTATTTTTATAATTTAATTTATTATTATTATTATTATTATTATTTGTGGTTAAAAAATTTTATTTTTTGGTTGGTTTCCTCCAAAAATTTCTCGTCTAGATATGTGTTTCTAAAATCTGTCACGAAATCCGATAGTGTACGCCACGATCTCTTGTTTATCATAAACCAATCCTTGGCTTCATCCCTTAGTAGCGCATCCATATTTTTCAATATGTCTCGATTGTCAATTCTATAACCTGCTTTAAATCTTTTCATATCTTCTAAAAATTGTGCGGGGCTATCTACTTTATTATTCGCGAATTTAAATGGCCAGCCTGACATAATTTGAAATGGTGTTTGAATTATTCCAAATGGGAAATACGACGCAGGAATCGATTCTCTAGGTTGTGGTTGCTCTTCATTAACCCCTAATTCCCTATCGTAGGAAGGCAATCTTGACCTACGCATTGGTCTTTCCTGTGGACTTGACCTTCGGGATCTATTTTGGTTCAACATCGGTCCCCGTGTCCAAAATTCACTGTCATCCGTATCGGTTTCTCCTCTTGGGTTTCTATGTGTCCTGACCTGATCTGAAATTCGCAACCGCGATAAATCCCCCTCGGCATCGCTTTCGCCACTAAATCCGAATTGGACGCTTTGCCTAATATTGCGTTCAACTTCGTTTCGATCGTTTCGCGATTCCTCCTTCGTTAAAGGTTGATCCCTGTCTAACAACTCGAAATGTCTATTCAATAGTTCCTTAATTCTAAATAATTCCGATGTCTGTTCGGTGGTTGGTTTATTTCTATTGTCCAACACCGCATGAATCATTTCGACGTATCGCGTGTTAATTTCCCGAAAAGAATCTAAACTTGTCTTCCTGTCATGGAGTCCTTTGTCGAATTCTTGATTGGTCTGTCCGAGAGTGGTTGTTTTCGTTTGAGACATTGTGTTTGTCTCCGCTCTTTCTATCGGGTCAGGTAGACCAGTGTGGTTCCACTCTAGAGTCTGTCTTCGCAAATCTCTAGACTCATCTATTTTCGGATTCTCACTATTTCCTAACATTCCTATTCTATTCAATCCTAGCCCGCTATCTAATTCGGTTTCCTTTCGTTTCAGAAATCTTCTACCGCGGCCCACTGATCGCGGTGATCTATTTAATAGATTTCCGGTATTCAAAGAGGTTGTTTCCCTCTCATATGTTCCTTGCGGGTCATCCGAACTAGCACCTGTCATTCTGTCTGTGTGGCTTGAGATAGATTCCGCCATTTTGGGACGAGTTCCCCTTCCCGATCTGAGCTCCATTGGTTCTTATTCCGCTCACCCGTTAGACAAGTACGATTTCAAGTTTAAACGAATTTATGCGATTTAATTTGCCACCTTGTATACAAAATTTCTCAGATTTTATTTGAAGTTAAACTCGAGACTTTAAGACCCGAAAATATATTTATTTTCGCCGAGCGATCAATATTTTTCGAGATAACGCTCGGAATCAGGGTGACCCGTACGCTTGGCTCTAACGAACAAACATCTGACCATTCAATTTTTCGCTCGTGTAATATTAAGTTTGCTAATTTCTCGCGTTTCTATTCTTTCTAGATATTACTAATCTTTGAAGTATTTTATTTTCACTCCTATTTTTCTTAATTTCTCATTCTCGGGTTTCCAAAATTAATCTACGCTTTTTTGCATGAGATTTCCTTTTAATCTTGCGGCTTTCCGCTTCGGATTTATATTTTACTTTTATTTCTTTATCCGCACTTTCACTTCCTGAAAATACGAAAAAATATACGCGAAAAATAGCACAGAACAGTTCAATCTTAAATTCTATTGGAATTCCAACCTAAAAGGAGAAAAAAGACACTTTTATGTGTAATAGTGCGTCTCAAAGAACGCACGCAGGATTTTGTCACGTCCTGCTTGATTTTTTGCTCTGGCAGAACGAAGTTACCGATTCTCTCTTTTCTTTCAATTTCTCACCTCCCCCACGGCTTAGGAATAGGGAAATTCGTGGATTTTTTATTATTGGGCGCCAGGTATAATCGTTGGGATTATCCAAGGGATGGTGGGATAGGAAAAGCCGCGTGAGGGAAGAAATGAGAACAACGCATCTAGCAAAAACCATTATATTTAAAACTTACATAACTATACGTTGGCTTCGGGGAACAAATAATTATATACGAATTTCCTAAGGCCTGGAAAAATCCTCCTGCGGGCGAGCAGCTTCGCACCAACAACTCCGTAATCCTTAAGTAGGTTAGAAACCACCACACATCGGAGAAAAGGCACAACAGCTCGAAAAGGGTTCAACTCCACTTAGTGAGAAGTTTAGCACAATAGTCTTACACTACGTATGGCGACAATGGAGTTTAGCCCGAAAGCTCAGCAATATTGGAGTCCAGCAGACCGGAATCTGAGGAATGTCGAGCGCTCAGCTGCTCGCTCAAGGGCCCGATGGGTCAAGTTCGGCGACCGTCGGGTCCACCGGCCGATCAGTACCAACCAAGATGTGGGCGCTGAGGGGGCATGACGTAACAGCTATGTTACAAGATAAACTAGAGGAATTCATAGATCTTTCCTCTTTTTTTATAAGAACTAAAAATGAAATAAATGATTAAGATAAACTAGAGGAATTCATAGATCTTTCCTCTTATTTATAACAACTAAAAATGATTTATAAAAATAAAGAATAATCAATGGATTTTAGTTTTCGAAATAACCTTGGTCGGATTCTTCTTCTTCGTCCCACAGATAGATTGGAGGATTTCTGACGTAAGGTATTTGAGGTACCTCATCCAGGGTTGCCACCACCTGTCCAATCGAGTTAAGCCGCAATCTAATTGCTAGGAATAAATCGACCGGAGGCACCATTCCCAGATTAAAATAGTCCCAATTCATGTCTCCGACACGAGGGTGGGTACAGTCTGTTCAACAAGAGCGTGTTCGCAATATTTCGGAAACTAATGAATATTTTTGAACGTTTTTTTTTTAAATTAAAGTACGTTCAAAACACTAATGCGCAACCACTAGGGTTTCTGGTTTCTCGACCTTTTTTATTTCTCGAGGCACGAGAATTCTCGACCAGGATTTCTCGAGTTTCTCGAGTATCTCGAGAAATTTTGAAATTTTTAATTAAACACGATTTTATTCTCAAATTTTGGCTTCATTAGTATTACAAATTAGACTGATTAATTAGATCAATTAAATCAAATGGTAAATTTTTAGTTCGTACATGTTTAGATAACTATAAAAACCTGTTTAACAAAACAAACATTTTGCTACCAATTTAAATTAAAAATGCCTTTTATGTTTATAAACTATTATGTTAATAACATCACAGTCTGTCGATTAAACAAATCATAATTAACTTTCAATACTGTTTTTTTAATTTGAGCATAGTATGCCAACTAAAACTAAACCAGTAACAAGCAAAATAATCAACAAAGAAATCGAATTTTAATTCGACACTGTTTCCTTATAAAATAGGTTTTCAGAAATACAAGAGCATTAACAGCATCATCTGTTAGGCAATTTCTTATTTTACTGATATACTGTTTCCCGATAACGAGAAAACACGCTCATTCTCTGTCGATGTTGGCTTAATAGTCATTACGAAATTGATTTCTCGAGTTCTCGAGGCGTTGCATTTTTTTTTCCCGTCTCGACTAAAGACAAATTTCTCGAGAATTCTCGTCTCGAGAATTCCCGAGCAGAAACCCTAGCAACCACCTAATAAATGGTCCAGTCTCCATCGTTGTTTAGAATGGCCTGGCACCTTCTTGGCATGCTTTCCACCAAGTTTTCTACGTAGTTCGATAGTAACTCTTGCCATAGCTTCCGGATTTTTTGCGACAGCTGTTTCAGGGTGAACACACGTTTTCCCGCAAGCTTCCTCTTCAAAACACTCCAGACGTTTTCGATGGGATTTGCATCTGGGGACTGTGATGGCCAGTCCAAGGTCGTGATCCCATTTTCCTCTTTCCAAGCGCAGCAGAGACGGCTTCGATGTTTCGGGTCGTTATCCTCTTGCAAGATCCAATCAGAATTATTGGCCCCAAACATCTTTGTAGCAGACCTTAGAAGACCACGTTGATATATCTGCAACATTTTCTGAGCGTTGAGGTTCTCGGTGAAGAGCTCCAAACATCCAAAACCACGCTCAGAGAAGCATCCCCAAACATGGACCTTTACTGGATGTTTAATGGTCCGCTGGAGAAATCTACTGCCAGCCGTAGACCAGGCATACTTTACGGGAACCCATGCCCAGAACGACGCTTCATCAGAAAAAATGGCGTTCGACCAATCCCGGTCGAGATTTTCAGCAGCCCATGCCTTCCGTTTTTCGATGTGGGTTTCTGAAAGTAGAGGTTTTTGCCTCGTGCTACGCCATTGGATCTTTGATTCAACCAATCGCTGTCGTATGGTGTTGATACTAACACATACTCCCCTCTTGGCTAGTATAGCCTTGGCTTCTCGCAATCGTAGAGTGGGGGTACGCTTAAAGAGCTGCACGATCGCTTTGTCCTCCTTGCTGGTTGTTACGCGCCTTTTTCCTCTTTCAGGAAGATCGTCGACGGTTCTATCGGCTTTGTACCGCTCAACCCACTTCACAACGAATGCCTTCGACTTCCTCAAGTATCTAGCAGCCGCTGTGACGGACATTTTTGGTCCACTTGGATGGAGACACAAGAAGACGGCTTCGAATCTTTTAGCGTACGCGGAACTCATTTTTATTCACGTGCGTTCTCTCGGACGGTTCGAGGGATACTGAAGTGGTATCATAGGTGCGCATTAGTGCTTTGAACGAACTTTAATTTAAAAAAAAAAACGTTCAAAAATCTCCATTAGTTTCCGAAATATCGCGAACACGCTCTTGTTGAACAGACTGTAATTGCCAATCCGAAGTAACGTCCCAGATCAACCATCCACCCACTGTCCATCATGGAACGGATGCAATCTCTGCACGTTCCTGCTGGTCTGACGTTAAATGGCGGAACTTGACAACCCGGGCATACATACCCTCACCACGGTAATGTGTGCCGATATTATCAGATGAATATTCTGGGGAATCCATTCTTCCAATAATGGAAATTCCCTTCTATCAAAGCACTTCGAACATTGCTGTTGCGAAGATGGTCTTTCGCTCGTGAATACCATCCCTTGTAGATGATATACCGGCGAGGGATTCATCGATATCAAGCCAAAATTGAACTAAAAGGGGGAAACATGGAGAGTTTAGTTTCCTTATTTTTATTTATTTTATTTTATTTATTTTTTTTTTGTATAAAAAGAAAATAGTTAATTTATATTTCCCTTACTTGGATTTCTCGTTCTTCTTCCAGGTTTATTATGTTCTCTTCAATCACCCTAACCACACTATCATCAGGATTTGGAACTGGTTCTTGGATAATTCGATTATAACAAATTCTTCGTCTCGCTTCACATATGATTCTTCTGAATGAACTCAAGTTCATCCAGAACACGATTAATGATAATATTCCTAACAATATTTCCGTGAACATTTTCGATGTTTACTTTTCTGTTGCCAGATTCGAAGTGAGAATCTGTTCCTACGTCTGGATGTTCAACAGGTGGGGGAAATCTCTTTCTATTATATCTAGTTTCTAATTGGTCTTTCTTCTTATTTCCATTTTTCCTCCAACCACAATCGAGCATCGCATTGGTATTATCTAGGCTTTATAAAAGAATTTAAATTTAAAGAATTTTGTCATTATTTCTTTTATTTAATTTAAGGAAATATTTTTTTTTTGAAAATCTCTGAAAATATGACAAGCAAATTTTTTATTTAGTTATATTGTTTTGTCTTGATTCTTTTATTTAAATAAGTGATAGTAAATAAGGAATTCACCTATTATTAGTGACATTTCAATAAAAGAATCTCTTGTCAATAATAATTAATAAGGTATTTAATTACTCATGTATCGAGGAGCCATATTTATTATCAAATATTTATATATTTAATTATTTAATAATTATTTTTAACATTTATTGATTTTTATTATACAAAATGTTTTTTTTTTACTCGGTTGTGATTATTTATTTATATCTTATACCCTCCCTAACAAAGAAGACATCATTTATTTTTGAATAGTTGATTTCCCCTGTTTTATTTTTCTTCGCAAGGATAAACCACTAATTTTAATTGATCTAAATGCACTATTTTTGTTCTATTTTCAGTTAAGCGGATTAATGCATTTCTTTCTCCTATCAATTTTTCCAAAATATAAGGACCTTTGTAGTATGGATCAAATTTTTTGTCTTTCCTTTGCATAATTTTATAATAAACTTGGTTTCCTACTTTAAAATGTTTGGGGTTTTGTTTTTTATCATAATATGTTTTTGATTTTTCTTTTGCCTTTTCTAATCTTACCCTAGCCATTGATTGGCAATTATCGAGTTTCTCAAATACGTCTTTGAGGTAAGTTTCATAAGTTTTGTCTGGGGGTTTAATCACGAAACTTGAAAGTATGTTTGGTTCTTTTCCAAAAATC
Organism: Synergus itoensis; assembly: GCA_904066005.1. Lineage (NCBI taxonomy): Eukaryota > Metazoa > Arthropoda > Insecta > Hymenoptera > Cynipidae > Synergus > Synergus itoensis. Next base: position 5,758 of record CAJFCP010018363.1, on the reverse strand, counting down.
AAATTATAAGGTGTATATTCTGTCGCCTCATGCACACTAGTATTGTAAGAAAAAATTGCATATCTCAACCACTCATCCCAGTTTTTGGCTCCCTCGAAACTTCTCAAGTATTCTATGAGAGTATGATGACTTCTCTCTAGGGAACCCAAACTTTGTGGATGATAGGCTACAGACTGAACCTTTTTAATTTTGAGTATTTTGCAGAAGGTTTTCATCACTTGACTGATAAGGTTTGAACCTTGATCAGAATGGATTATAATCCATACTGATCAAGGTACGGTTGTCCTCAAATAATTATTTGAGGACAACCGTACCTGGATATAAATTGCTCAGCAATAGCATGGGCAATTGAAACGGAATCTATATTCTTCAGCGGAATTGCATCGGAGTACTTTGAAAAATTACATTGTATAGTAAGTATGTGAGTATTACCTCCAGGAGTTTCATGTAGTGGTCCTACCAAGTCTATTTGAATCTTTTCGAAAGGTTCTTTTGGTGTGTCAGTGATAATCATCGGTTGACGACCTTCCCTTCTTACTAATTTGTTTCTTTGACAGATTTTACAAGATCCTACTATTCTTTGTACGTCTCCCTTCATACCTTCCCAAAAATAACGAGATCGAACTCTCCAATAGGTTTTGGACATTCCCTTGTGGCCTCCAGCCATAGACTCATGAAATTCTCAAATAATTTCATCTCTTTCTGGTATTGGTGGAATTATTATTTCACCAAAAGCTACTATAATCATTATTCCTGATTGAGAAAAATGCTGTTTGAAGATTTGCTCAACAGCTAGCCAAGAAAGTTGGCCTAAATCAATTCCATATCTTGGAATCTTTACACTAGAACCTTTTAATTCAATCATAGCTTCTTTCAGAGCTAAAACAGCTCCCGAGACTTTATTCAAGAAGATTTGATCATCTCTTGTCTTACGAAGAATCAGACTAAAGACATACCAATTTTTTTTTGAAAATACCACCACTTCTCCAACATTAGGATTTTCTGACTTAATCTGATCTGACATCAATAATTCGTGATTTTCTAATTCTGTATTCGTTTCACAAGCATCTAAACCGTCTGCTGAGATGAAGTGGACAATGTGTCCTTTTGCCATATACAATTTATCATGAGTATAATCTATGCAAGCTTGAGTAATTTGTCCAACAATTTTATACAACCCGGAGTCTCTGAAAGACCTCCCTCTTTTAGTAAACTATTATTTAAACAACATTTCGTCTCTGTATTCCGTCTATCGTTGTCCAGACTAACAGAATGAAGTCCTTTTTGGGTATTCGCAATTATGGTTTTTTCGTCCTCCTGACTTGTGTTACCTTTCTTTCCGGATGACCTTGTGTTACCATCCTTTCCGGATGCCAGAGTATACACTGGACTCCCAGGGTCCCACCCTCGACGTGTTGACGGTTTTTCCGACCAACTCTTTTCATCGGGCCGAAGAGTACATCAATACGCTCCGAACCAGAAGGTACAACTGTATTTGACTTACAGCATGATTTAATGTCCTTCCTACGATTACTCGGATGTAATCTATTTCCATTACCAGAAACTAGAACTTCAGAGTCTCTCGGGTAATCCTTGTAGCCCGTCCCATATTGGTCCTGGGATTTCGTTCTCTATTTACCGATATCCAGCCCGAGGGAATTAAACCCCGCGAATATTTCTCCCATTAAGGTCTCATTACTGTCATTGAATGACAACCCAGCTTTACTTTCTCCTTCCAGAGAGACCAGACGGACTAGCTCAGGATTGATCAGTTCCGAGACAGACCCATCAGATCCCCCAGAAGAATTAAATAAGCTGCCTTCACCAAATTCCAATGGATTTTTACCGAGCTTTTGAGTTCCACCTTTTTTTTGGCCCCGAAAACTCGTCGTGCCTAAACCGGCTGGAATCATCTCGTCAACCTTCAGGTCTTTTGTGTTGTGTGTGCCTAAACCGATTGGAATCAACTCGTCAACCTTTAGGTCTTTTGTGTGTGTGTATGAACTTTCACTGAAATGTGAACTGCATCCACCCTCAACTGGGTCTGGTTTTTGTAGAATTCGAGAAGCATATCTGACGAGATTGCTGTTCTTGATGAACAGGTAAACCATTTGTATAGTCGTTTGAAGACTATGAGGAAAAAAAGGAAGGAAAAGAGGGAAAATAAGAAGATGGTAGAACAAGAGGTAGAAAGAGAGAAGTATCAAGAAAAAGGGGACAAAACAAAACGGTCCTATGTGGAGAGGAAGAGAAAGGATCAAAAGGATAGGAAGGAAAGGAAGGAAAGGGAAAAAGAAAGAACCCCTACTACCACACCCCTAAAAGGTAATAGGATTATAATTTTTTAAGTGAAAATATCTGTTATTCATTTTCTAATTCCAGGAGTCTCCATAAGTTTAATAAAAATTATTTAAAATCCCTTTCATATACTTTAAAATCTGATGAAATTCCTTTACATATATGTCGTCAAATTATTACTTGATATTACATATTTGAATTACATACTTGATATTACTCAACGAAATTTAATTTAAATAATAATGAATTTCGATTTTCAATTTTAAAAACTAATTGGAAAATGTTGTTTTTCTTACAGAAATAAAAAATCCCTACTTTCGCAAAAAAAAAAAAAAGAAAAACAAAATGTTCACCATGAAAAAGAAATATGTGAGGCCTTATAAATTTCACCCTAATTAGATGCGCTTATAAAAGGCTATTTTTTTATTAAAAATTCATTAGGCCACAGATGACTTATCGATTCCTACTTTACCGACAATTTTTTTGAAAGATATAGATGTAAATTGTTATAAATAAATTATGGAGGTAAATATTGGTGAAATTAATGAAAAAGCACTGAGGTGGCTCTTTCTCCTCCTAATGTTTATAATAATGAAGTTTTATATAATAAAAATTTTTTTTTAAAAAACCTTTCCAAATTTTTTTTTGGATTCGTATATTTTTAGGAAAGTTCTTTTCCTTTTAATTTCAAACATTTTTAACTAGATATATCCTATTCGTAACAAAATTTATGTCATAAACAAATGTCGGTAAGGTAGGGACCGACAAGTAGTACATAAAATGGTAGAAATTCTAAAATTAAAAAATATTACATTTGCTCTTCTCTGTTTTTTAAAAAAAAGAGACTTGCTCGAAAATCGCTGAGAAATTATGCATTATTTTTGTGACCAACTAAAAATAATTAGCCAACATTGCGTGTTCTCGACAGCTGGATTTTAAATATGATTAAAAAAAGGTTGGCAGATTCTAGCGAAAAATGATTAGGCAAAGCAGGCGATTGAGAGAATTAATCAGAAATTTCATTAAAACAGAGTTATTATTCAAATCAAGAATCTTAACAACAAATCCATGAATCGAAAGGTTAATGAAAGAAAACTGGAAAGTCGCTATTCACATATAAACAATCAACACAATTAGAATTGGCGAAAACAAGACCATAAATCATTAAAATGCGTTACGAAAAGATTCGAAATAAGATTCAAATATCACAAACATGTGACGCCGAGATACAAAATTAAAGGTGAAAAATCAATTTAATAAATCCGGCCCATCACAGATGAAATAGGCAAGAAACGAAACAAATCTGTCTACTCAAAAGCACATAAAACAATAAAAATAGATTGCGATATCACATATAAAATCAATCAGACATTTCTATCTCAACAATCATCAAATGAGAAATCCGCTACAAATAAATATGATCATAGAATAAATTAAGTTGAATCAACGCCTCGGAATTATAGGCATCTCACACAATATAAATAAAATTTCAATTTACATCCAAATTAGACATCAACAATCGATACACAATTCCAAATAAATTATATCATAGGAAACTCACGCATGCCTTCCTACATTTTCGTATCGAAGGAGACGGAAACATCCATAATCAGAAATCCTTCTTTGGCGTCGATCTCCATGCTAGAGCAATCGTATAGAACAAAAAGATTGGATGACCACAGAACGAATACACCGAAGATCATAGAACGTCAACCATCAACAACCATGTAGGAAGAATCCGCATCGGAGAAATCCCAAGATTTCGTAGATTAAATCATGGCAATACAAAAGAAAAAATTTCGCCACGCTGGAACAATTTGAAAAGCACACACTATGATTAGCACTATCGCCCTTATTGCACCTTTAAACAACCGAAAGAATCTTTTAAATTACAGAAATACAAATTAATACCTGAGAGCTCTTTCGTACTGGCCTCAAGCGTAGCGACTTATTGGAAATATGTTTCCTGTCACAAATTCAAAATTGCTCTGACTCTCTTGAGGCTATTGTACGCTCATCCCCTCCAAACTCTACTTGTCCCCACTAATTATTACAATTAACAGGTGATAAGCCAATCTTAATGGTTGCTTCTCTCACACATCTTCATTTTCACGGAGAATAACTAATATACCGCCTCATTTTGGATGAAGAGTCTGACTATAATTCATTTTCACAACTCATAACTCTAAAAAATATTTTTAATGTTCATAAATGAAATAATTTGTAGAGTTACACCAAAGATGATATTGGTTACACTGAAGAGATTGAATTTTAAGGCTTTAGAAGTTTTGGCCATTTTTATCACTTTTTTTAATAGGTTTGTATATTAAACATTGATATATAAAAGTTATCACACTTAATAAATACACTCTCGAGGTACACAAAAAATTTTTTTTTATTGGTGTTAATTATTTTTTATATATAAAAATGGCAATTGAAAAAAGGTCCAAAAACAAAGATAGATGTAAATTATTATAAATAAAATATGGAGGTAAAGATTGGTGAAATTAATGAAAAAGCACTGAGGTAGCTCTTTCTCCTCCTAATGTTTATAATAATAAAGTTTTATATAATAAAATTTTTTTTTTATTATGCTGTTGTTCAAAGCTCTGAGATGGAGAGTCTGAAAAAAAAATCTAACGGTTTTAGATTCAGTTATGGCTATAGCGCATATTATTATACGTTTTTTGATTTTTGAAAATATGACAAAAATGGCGGACTTTTTTCTAAAAAAAGACTTTATAAACGCGTTTTTTTCACCTTTTTTGGACAAAAAAATCTAATTAAAATCAAAATTAAAAAAAAAAACTTGATATACGCTCTAGCTATATAGTCGTAAAGAAAATGTGGTAAAAATTTGAGAAGGATCGGTTCTGTAGGATCAGTAGGATCAGTGGTCACACAAAAATACTATTACAGTGCTCCGATCTTTACAAAATTTTAATATTATATACCTCTCGATGTGTATATTTTCAAAGAATGTAATTTAGAAAAATCGATTTTTTTAAAATTCTAATTAGAGTAGACCCCTTAACTCGTCTCCGTTAAGAATTTTTTGAGATATTCAAATAATCAAATTACCTTCCCTTTTACAGACGAGCTACACGAGGAAATTCGTAGAATGACCCGCAAAATGGATAAGCTTAAAGAGGACCGTCAGTTTTATAAAAGCCGCTTGGAAGAAGTTCAAACGAAACTGCGAACTTTGCAAAGGGAAAGGGCTGCATATTGGGCTGAAATACGGGCATTAAAGAAGGTTTAGAAGCTTTAAAATTAACTTTTTGTATATCCTAAAAAGAAATCTATAAAAAATATTGAGGATGATATCATTATTAATCTTATAAATCTGAAGTACACCATTGATGCGCGTAAAAGTTCCGCCTAGTTGGGTAGGGGATCGAAATTCAGAACTAGAAATCGACAGAATAAAATTTTGTCAGAGGAACGATAATTTCAGAGC
>CAJFCP010018252.1:0-10255 GCA_904066005.1 Synergus itoensis | reverse complement strand
GTTATAGATGGCGCTATAGTAGTAGCGCGTTTATTTGAATGTCTCTAAGGACACCGCACGTATGACCGTAAAGAGTATCTCCCGGCTAATTCCGCGAAACGCAAAGCAGAAGAAATTAATTATTCTGATGAAAATCAATCAATGGAACATGAGCCGACCAGAAATTTGCCACAATTATTCGACCGAAAAGAATTAAATGATTTGATAAGAGACCTAAATTTATCTAAAAATGAGGCTGAAATCTTGGGCTCTAGACTCAAGGAAAAAAATTTGCTTTAAAATGATGTAAAAATCTCTCATTATCTAAATCGAGAGAAAGGTTTAACTCCATTTTTTTCTACTCAAGATAGTCTCATTTATTGTAACGATGTAGATGGACTAATGAAGACCATTGGTCATGAACACCAACCAGAGAATTGGCGTTTATTCATTGATTCAAACAAATACAGTTTGAAAGTTGTTCTCTTGCACAATGGAAACGAATATCCATCAATACCTGTTGCTCATGCCACTAATATGAAAGAGTGCTATGATGTCATAAAACTTTTACTTGGCAAAATAGATTACGAGCTACATAAATGGTTTATTCGTGGTGATTTCAAAGTAATAGGAATCCTCCTCGGATTGCAATCTGGTTATACAAAATATTCTTGCTTTCTATGCAACTGGGACAGCAGAGCACGAGACCAACATTACAGCGTTAAAGTTTGGCCAGCGCGACAGACGTTAGAACCTGGAAAGATGAACGTTTCTCAAAAATCACTGGTTGATCCCCAAAAGATCTTTCTACCAGGATTATATAAAAAACTCGGGATCGTAAAAAATCACCTGAAAGCGTTGCATAAGAACGGAGAAGCAGGTTTTCTTTTTTTGAAAATGAAATTCCCTAAGCATAGTGAAGCGAAAATTAGGGAGGGGGTTTTTGATGGCCCACAAATCCGACAACTGATGCTAGACTGTGATTTCGAAAAGAGCTTGACTGAACTTGAGAAACGAACATGGTTTTCAGTAAAAGCTGTTATTAACAATTTCTTAGGAAACAGAAAATCAAGAAACTACAAATATTTGATCGATAAGATGTTGGAAAACTTCGAGGAAATGAAGATGAACATTTCGCTAAAAATTCACATGATGCACTCTCACTTGGACTTCTTCCCAGAAAATATGGGAGCAGTTAGTGATGAATATGGTGAAAGATTTCATCACGATATCGCTACAATCGAGAAGAGGTACCAGGGTAAGTGGAGTGTGAATGCTTTAGCGGACTACTGTTGGAATCTCATGACTGATGAAATAAATGCTCAACATCGTCGAGCATGCAAGAGGAAAAATTTCTAATCATAAGCAGCGATTTATCATAATTTTCCGACAAGGGCTAACAATTGAATCGTGATGCAATAAAATACTAGACACAGTACAATGATTCGCTTCAAGTACGTATAAGCCGTCAAACTGGCAACTCTCTAGAAACAGACAATTTCTTGGATTCGGCATTAAAAAACGCATTGAAATCATATATTGCTTTTAATTGAAAAAAATTTTTTACAACCTTTCATCTCATGATTTGTGATTTTTCAAATAAATTTTGATTAAAAAAATCTCGAAAACCTGACGTGCTGGAGAGAAATAGAGGCCAGATTCGGATTCAGCACAAAAAACTATTCTGGAAATGACATATCTCATTCCATGAGCACATAGGTCACATTTTGTTGACCAGTGTTATCACTTGATTACTTAGGGCTTAATTTGGTTGCATATGTTTAGGCGTTACAAAGAAATTGAAAATTACGGATGTAACAGTCCTAACTTGTCCTATTATTACCAGTTCCTGTCGATCAGCTACTATGAGTTTCTTATTTATTGGGTTCTCTATTTTTTTTTCATTATTTTTTAAAATATGAATTAGTTTTTCGCCTTAATAGGAATGTGTCGCACTGGTATCGACTAACATCCTAAAGTCATGGTTATTAAATTTTGATCCCAAGTGGAATCTTGTTTCGTCCGAGTTATCTTTATATATTTCTAGTTCTGGCAAATTAATATTAATATTATTTTTGACGTTACTCTTCGCCCTTAAGGGGGTATCCTCATATAAACAGCGAAAAATGAACGTGAAATTTAGGAATTTTTTTTGAAAATACTATACGATATTTTTTATTAAAATATTATTTAAGAGCATTTATATAAATAATATAATATAATATTATTATTAATTTATTTAATATTATTATTATTAATTATATTATTAATAATATAATATAAATATTATTAAAGAGCATTTTATTAACAATTCGAAAAAGTAAAAAAAAAAATTATTTATGAAATAATTGTCATAAATACTCTTCTGGTGTCCTGTTGAAGTTGTGATGTTTCTTTTTTTGCCTTGCATTTGTGGTCAGTCTCACGCTTGCTAGGTTTGTCTGAAAAATGGGACCCAAATTTTTTTAGCTTTATAACACTAATACCTCGTCGATGAACCTCATTTTTAAATATAATAACAATTTTTAACAAAATGGCGGACATTTGAACACATTTTCGAGGAAAATTTTTTTTTTTTGCAAATAAGTGGATAAATAAATTTTTTAAATAAAATCTGAGAGCTTCATCCATTAGATAATTTAATTTCCCTTAAAATGGTTTTTAAAATTTTTTTTAGGTTGAAAACTCACTGAGTAATCGTGTCCGCATGTTTTGAAAATCTGAAAAATAACTTTTCGAGAAAAACGCGATTTAAGTTGACAAAATATTGGATTGTGGCTCTGCGCGCTCTTAAGGCTTTTTGCGAAAACAGCCCCCAACCGTAACAACTAACATTGGATCGAGTTCTAAAATTATTGTTTCCTCAACCCGATCTATATTTCTGATTTTCAACTCCCTGGTCAGGGGAACCTACTTCTCCTACTCTATGATCGTCATTTTCCACAATAATTTTCCTATCATCGGTTTTTCCTTGCCTTTTACTATCATTGTTTTTGATTTCTTTAATCTGCGTTGATTTTTCCGCAGGGTAAGGTAGCGCTGGTATTTGCGAAATTTCTTTAATTTGTTTTTGTTGGTGTGAGTAGATAGGATATTCCCTACCACCATTATTATTTGAACTGTATTAGGTAAGTACGACGTAGTGCTTGAAACGTACTTTCAGGTCCAAAAAGAATTCAGTTAATTAAGCTTAAACTGTAGAAGAAATCGCGTACCCGTTCTTGTTGAACAGACTGTATGGCGCCTAGTGCCCCATTTTCGTTTGAGTCTGGAAGCCCTGTGTAGTCCCACTCTAATGTACGTCTCCTTGTACTCGCGAACTAATCCTTCCTATTCCTCAACACTCCAAGTGACAGGTCCTCTTCGTTAAGAGTAAATCGATTTCATACTTCCGAAGTTTTATTCCGCGAAAACCTCTACCTCGCGAACTAAATCCTATATTTGCTAGAGAAATTTCTGTATTAGTTGGCGTATTTAAGTTTTCGACTTCCCTAACCAGTTCCTCTAACTCTTCACCTGTCACCTGATCCGTCTCATTACGCTCACTTTCCGCCATTTTGTTTTTCCCCTTACCGGACCTGAGAACCATTCCCCCTAACGCCATTCTAAACTGGACTCTCGGCTACACTTGAGATCGATTCGATTTAATTTGCCACCCAGTAGGCAACATTTTCTAAAATTTTATTAGAGTACTAATTCGACACTCAGGTATCCGAATCTTTGGTCGAAATTGTCGAGGGACGTTTATTTTTAGAGATACCACTCGGACTAGGCTATGAGTCAACCGCTTTGACCCTGTCAACGCGTTTCGCGGTCACCTTCCAGATCGACCTATCAACAATTTTTATTTTGCGATGCTATTTTCGCAAATCTTAACGCTTCTTTTCGAGTCACTTTTACCACTTTTATCGAATTTTATTTCTCAAATTTCCTATTTTCCAAAATTTTTACCCATTTTTTGGGTTTCTCTAAACACTTTCACTTTTGCTTTCGCGGTATTCTACCTATTCTCGCGGTTTTCTAGCACTTCTACACTGTTTTTCTATCCCTACACGGTTTTCACTATTTCTCTATCACTATTACCTATTTCTTCTATTTCTCGAATTTTATTTCTCGAATTTTCACTCTTTCCTACCCCAGAAACGCGAAAATATAATCCTTTCAGATTACTTTTATTTTGCTGAAAATCGAAAAGACATACCGCGATACACAAATTCACTTTATTTCAATTTCTATTCCAAAACTGGTTCATTTTTCTCACTCAAACACACTTGAAACTCCTTTCTCCACAAATGATTTCCCAATTTCACTTTAATTGGCTATTTTCTTCTCCTCCCGGCAGTTTTTCAGGATTGTGGGTTATTTTTTATTGGGCGCCAAGTATAATCTAGGTCGATTATCACTAAAGAAAGGATGGGACACGGGAACTGGAACTGCCTGGGGAGGAGTCGAAATCACAACACCACATTTTAACTATAAAAAAGAGTATGGTTTATTTACCACGTAACAATCATTGGCTCCTGCCAAAGAGATCAAACACAATTCATTAAGCGCTCCAGCGAAAGATGCTTCTTCCAAGCTAGCATGCAGTGACAAGACAGTGCTAAAGAGTGATTCATTTTTCGCTATCGCTCTTCGTTTCTTAGTGGATCCCTAGAAAAAAAAAATTAAAATGTCAACCTTCAAGCAATACCTCTCACAACAGACCGAATATTTCAATTCAATTTGTAATTCAGTATCGAATTTAAAAAAGTTGGATCTTGAGAAAATTAATGCGAATACAGTGAAGGTACGACTTGAGTCTTTGGAGAAGGTTTGGACGAAATTTGACTCAGCGAATGACGTTCTGATAATGAACTGAAAAGCGAATAGTGATAGTGACTACTTTAAACTAGGGATATATCAACAGGGCGAAGAAGAATACCTTGGAAGAAGAATCCTTGGTTCAACGACTGCGGCTATCACGACAACCTGCCGTAATTACCGTTCACGGACTTGGTAGTCAAAAATCCTTAACCAAAGGATGCGTAGATGTACAGGTACACTCTTGTATTAACCCTTCTCAGGGTTTCTGTGTTCGAGCCATAGTGCTGTCCAGGCTCACAGCTCACGTACCATTAAAGGGCATTATATCAAGGGAATGGATTCATATACAGGATTTTACGATGGTAGATCCTTTTATAGACACGGGTGGGGTTCTAGAGATGATTCTAGGAACCGTCATTTACGCCTACGTCCTCAAGAAGGGTGTAATAAAGGGAACTCTAGGTACTCCGACAGCACAACAGACTATGTTGGGCTGGATTTTATCTGAACTGATAACAGATCAGTCTAGAAATCGACGGATTTCGGTGGCAGGTCTGCAGACTACGGTAGACTGCGAACTGCTACCTCTGATTCGCAGGTTTGTCATCCAAGAAGATTTACCTGCGAACACATCATCGACAAATATGGTCGATGAGGAATGTGAGAAATATTTTCTCACTACTCATCAACGCACTGCGGAGGGGCGCTATATTGTCTGCTTTATGTTCAGGAATCGCTCATCGAATCTGGGAGACTCACGAGCTGCTGCTCAACGTCCTCTCCTACAGATGGAGAAACGTTTTTCAAGGGACCCTAAATTGTTTAGGGTATATGAACGTGTCATCCAGGACTACTCTCATCTGGGGGAGATGGAGCTAGTGACGGACCACGAAAATCTCCAACATACTACGAGGTGTTATCTTCCTCATCACTGCGTTGTCAAGGAGACCAGTACCCGTACACATCTGAGAGTGGTGTTTAACACATTTCAACGTACAAACAATGGACTGTCAACGATATTTTAAACCAAGGGCCCAAAATACAGACAGAACTCACTGATGTGATTCTTCGATATCCTATAGTTCAACAACTCGATGCTTTACTAAGATCGGGAGGGTTTGTACTAAAGAATTGGATCTCTAACGAAGAAAGTGCATTATCAGAAATACCAATCGAGAATTTGGAAACATCGGCGTCTTTCTCCTTTGGTCAGGATCCAGCCTTCAAGGCATTAGGGATATTTTGGCAACCTGATGCGGACTGTTTCCGTTTTCAGATTCAATCACCAGTGGAATTGGTTCTGATTACCAAAAGAATGCTTTTCTCAGAAACAGCTCGTATTTTTGATCCAGTGGGATGGTTGGCTCCGGTCACGATTGGGGCCAAGATCTTTATGCAGAGTCTATGGACACTTAAAGTGGAATGGGATCAATCTCTGCAAGAAGAATCTGGTCGCTTTTGGTGGAAGTTTAGAACTGAGTTACCTCAGTTAACTTCACTGGTCATTCCACGTTGGATGGAATGGTCCTTCGAGTTACGACACTAACGGGTGATGTGAAAGTAACGATGATGATGGCGAAGACAAAGGTGGCAAGAAGGGGGGAGAAGTCCATTCCTCGGTTGGAATTGTGCGCGGCACTCCTGCTGGTTCGAGCAGCTGCTCATGTTCGAGTCGTTTTGGGGCTGTCATCATTGGTACCTTGTTTCTTATGGTCGGATTCAGCCAATACGCTTGACTGGATTCGGGGTCATCCTCTTAGATGGATGACATATGTCTCGAATCGAGTGATGGAGATCCAGAAGACTACCTGAGGCCCTTTGCAGATTGCGCATCGAAGGGAATCACACCGACCCAACTAAGGGATCATAGGATTTGGTGGCAAGGACCGGCATGGTTGGCTCAATCATCGGAGCTTTGGTCAAACCCGCCGGAACGTCTCGACCCATCTGTCGATCGAGAGGAACGACGACCCGTCGGGAATACGGTCGTGGAACTGAAACCACCTTGGTGGCTTCTTACAAGGTTCTCGACTCTGAACCGACTATTACCAATAATTGCCCTTTGTCTCCGGACACACAACGAGAGAGTTTCGGAGAAGAAGTACGGATACTTTAGAATGAACGACAGATCGCGCCCGGAAATCGACTAAGCCCGTTGTTACCATTTTTGGATAGGTATGGTCTACTGAGATTGGGAGGTCGTTTGGCTCACGCGGTCCTAGATTATTATGAGCGTTGTCCCTACATTCTACATAAGGACGTGCCTTTAAACACGCTCATCATACGCAATGGACATCAATTCATGACGCATGGAGGGCCTCAGTTGACCCTTTCCTACCTGCGTAGGAAATATTGTATCTTGTCAGGAAGAACTGCTGTGAAACGAGTGTTCAGTCGATGCGTTATTTGCGCTCGACAGAGGGCACGCCCTTCGTCTAAAATAATGAGTCCTATGCCGTCCTTTAGGGTCACACGCTCATCAGGCCATTCATTGATACGGGTCTCGACTACGCGGGCCCTATCTGGATTCGAACGTCTAAGGGTAGCGAACATAAGGTCTACAAAGGCTACATTGCTGTGTCTGATTACACAGTCAATGGTTTCTTGGCAGCTTACAAAAGATTTTCAACACTACGTGGAGTCTGCCAAATTTTGCATAGCGATAATGGTACTAACTTTTTAGGTGCAGATCGATAACTGAGGGAGTTATTCTCGACGGCTTCGCAGGAAGTTACCACTATTCACAGGTACCTCGCGGAGCATGAAACCTCATGGAAAATCAATTTTCCAGCTGCGCGTCACTTCGGTGGTTTGTGGGAGGCGGCAGTACGTTCCGTGAAGCATCATCTACGCAAGGTGTTAGGGTATACTACTCTGACCTTCGAGGAATTGTCTACATTTTTGGCTCAAGTGAAAGCGTGCTTGAACTCCAGGCCGATTCAGCCTCTCAAAGATGATCCAGAAGATCTGGTGGCTTTGACAACAGCTCACTTTTTGTTAGGATCGTCGATCCACACTATACCAGAACCCACGCTCGTTGGTCGGAAACTCACTGTTTCGGAAAAATGGATGCTTTTGACTCAGATGAACCAGACCTTTTGGAAGAGGTGGTCATCAGAGTATCTCCATAAGCTATACACACGTCCGAAATAGCAGAGATCTACAACGCCTATCAAGGTCCTTTAATAACAGACTACTCCTACTCAGTGGCCATTAGCTCGAGTCATAGAGACGCACCCAGGGTCAGATGATCAGGTTCGAACTGTCTTCCTGATGATAGCAACGGGTCGTGCGATACGTCCCGACGTCAAACTTGTAATTTTACCAGTTTCCAAGGATGCTGAGGATGATTCAGCTTAGCACCATTCAGCGTGGGCGCATACCCTTGTCGTGGGACGCTTATAACGGTGGACGAATGTTCGCTCATTTCTACAATTTTTCTTTCTTCTACTACATTGAATTTTCAGGATATTCGTGTTCAGCACGAAGGTGGGCGTGAATTTTCAAGATTTTAACTATAATTCTACCGCGGTCATGAGTAATACCGGGTTGTGTGTGTTTAGCTCTCTTATCTCGTCACCTGGTGGATCGCGTAGCGTCGAGCAGGGAGAGAGGGAAGTCAGTCTCACTCTAGCATGACTCGGTACACTGTCTGTCTCGTGCGTGCGGTAATCATTTTACTGAATTTTCTTTCTGTAACACTCATCTTCAGCTGTCTTTTCTGTTTCTGAAGTGTACGAGCTTCTTTTGAGGCCAAAGATGCTTCCTTATTCTGCTTCTTCACTCGGCGTTTATTCGCATAATTGGCGTACGCTTGGCTGTTCTTGGCTGCCATTTCAACACTAATGAAGATTTTGTTCTAAAATTTTGAGGAGACATTCTTGAGATGTTCTAGAACAAGTACAAACATTTTCAAATAATCGAAAAAAAAAATTTTCCTGAACTTCTCCCCTTAAACCAGACATATCGAATAGAGTAATTCCAAAGTTTTACGCATCGTGCCGTGCACGGAAAGAGGCAGCGCCACGATACTGAAACCATAAAAGGACTCGAATTCTAAATAATGTTAATCTAACGCTAAGGTAAATCGCCGAAGAATCGATGACCCGTGGTGATGCGTTCGGCCCAGAGATGGCGCCAGACTTATCAAATCCTTCAGCCAACCAGTTGATCGAGGATCGAATTGACAACTGTGTAAAGTTCTGCATTTTGACTCCGCCCTATTGAAAATTTTTCTTTCCCAATCTATTATATACTGTTTTATGTTACAGCACATCACTGTCAGCTACTGGAGTGTTTAATGGCATTAAAACAAGGAATAATAAAAGATATTCTGTGCGTTGTAGCCTACGGTACAGCATCTGCTCGAATATCTGCTGCTAAATTGTTATTTTATTACTGGCCTACCTTCAATCAAAATCTGTTTGACCGTCGTTCAGTATTGATGAAATTTGCAGGTACGTATGCCATTAAGGCTCATGTAGGGGGTAATCTAGCTTAGTTAACTCACCACAAAAAATTGATTCCAAATGCTGGCGCAACGAAAGGATATCGGGGGGCAAATTTTCTTCCACAAGGAAGAAGAAATCCATATTGGAGTCGGAAAGTCCCCCAAAATCTTCAACAATCGCGATAAATATTAATAAAACACTAAAATAACGCACTTTAAAATTCACGGAAAAAAGTAAACACAAACAATACAATCAGCGCCGCCTGGGTATCTCGATCGATCACTAAATCGATTTAAATGGGCTTCTGGCGCCATATTCAAAATAGAAAAAGCATGGAATCATATGTAGGAATAATAATTCTTAATATATTATAATAAATTATTTAAAAAACATAACAAATAAATATTATCTAAAAAAATACTTTAAAAAAGAAAACAATGGAAGAAAAATACGTTCAATGGAAAATAATGACTGATAAAATCGATATAAAAAAATATTGCACATTCTCTAATGATTTATCGAATGAGGTTTCTAATTCTGAGTTGATCTTATAACATTCCCTTGAAACCACCCCCACACAGAATAAATAATTTACATATAGCCAAAGCAGAGTTGGTAAAGGTTTTCAAAACATGCAATTAGCAAAAATAAGCATTTTCCACAAAATGCAATGTTATTGTGTTCATGAATTTTTTCAGAGTAACCTTATTAGGCTATATAATGTACCCTTAACACACCATCAAATCCACCCACGCAATAGAATTCATTTCTAGGAAGCTGGAAAGACTCGGTGAATATTTTCTGATCTTATTATTTGGGAATGCACTGACCCCTTGTAAGTTGGCCACTCTCGGGGGTAATTGGACAACTAACGAAAGCGATTAAAATGGGACGAGCGAGCACTATTACGTCACCACTCAGGACCGTATATATGTAGTCTCTGAACCCGACACCTTAGTATTTCCACAATCTTTCAAAAATTATCAAAACATCGATGCAAGTGTATTGATACAGCACAT
>CAJFCP010018240.1:0-10983 GCA_904066005.1 Synergus itoensis | reverse complement strand
GTTATCAAGAAGATATTCGAGAGATTTCTATAGATTTCATAAGATTTCAAGACATTTCAAGTGATTTTAATGAATTTCAACGAACTTTTGAATATTTCTAACGATTTCAAGACATTTAGAATGATATAAAAGGATTTTAAGTGATTTTCGGGAATTTCAAGATTTAAGAAGATTTAAATCTTGTTAAATCTCTTGAAAATCCTTAGAATTAAATGTAAAGATCTTTTGCAATTTTTTAGTCTTTTTAAGATTCCTTTAAATTCCCGAAAATCACTTAAAATCCTTTTAAATCATTCTAAATGTTTTGAAATCGTTAAAAATATTCCAAAGTTCCTTGTAATTCATTAAAATCACTTAAAATGTCTTGAAATCTTATGAAATCTATAAAAATCTCAAATTTTTTTTATAACTCTTTTTAAACTCTTTTAAAAATCCCTTGAAATATTGTGAAAACTCTTAAAAATTCTTAAACTAATTTTTACTTTTAAAAATTTTGTAAGGATATAGTATACCGCCATGCCTGTGCATAGGCAACCAAGCCTACGGTTACCGGCACAGTGCAGGGCGAGCCAAGATGCCTGTGCGTAGGCAACCAACCGTACGCACTTACCGCAACAGTGCAGAGCGACTAAGTGAAAGGAATATCGATCGAAAAGTAGTTCGGCCGGAATTACACTACGATCGCATGGAAAATCGTCCTCTCACTAACGACATAGATTTTTGAGGAGTTAAAAGACTATAGCAGACCAGCAGCTCTCTCCAAAGTGGTGACTTCCAACGCATCGAGCCGATAGGTAGTATAACCAAGTTACTTCGTACGCTGTTCCAAGCTGGGGTTCTTGTTGTTTTATTCTTTTTTGAAATTTCTTTTTGTTCTATTTTGCTAGATGCCAGTGTACGCTGCTCCAAGCTGCTGGTAATCTAAATTTTTGTATTTGTTATTTTTTACTCTTGTTTTTTCCTTGCACCCAGTTCTTCGTGCACGCTGCACCAAGCTGCGGAGTTCTGGCTGTAAGATTTTTGCGACCGGTAATATTTCGGTAATATTACCAATTTTCCATGTACGCTGCACCAAGCTGTGGAAGTTGGTAATATTGATATTTTTGGGATACTTTTCGGCAATATTGATGCCTAAGGGCGATTTTGAATTTCTTTTGCGCTAAGGGATAATTTTCCGACGTAATGCGAATATTACGGTCACTTTACTTTTATGAAAGAATTTTCGAATTAAATCGCGGGTTAGGACCGGGATGCTAGATAGTCACTGCGCTGCGTTTTTCTAAGTAACAAATGAAGTTACATAAATAAATAATTGTTAATTTTGCGTTACTCTCGTGAAATCGGGAAGACAGAATGTATCAATCTGAGTATTGGACTTTGTAATAAATAAACTCTTATGATGTTGTTGAACTCAGATAGGGCCACGAGAGTTTTTTGTTTCTTTTTCTTTTAAGATAATGTTTTTGCGAAATAGCGTTACAAATTGAATAATCCACTCTAAACTAAAATTGTCGATTTCTAATCAAATTGTCGATTCCAATATAATTGTTGATTCTATCTAAATTATTAGTTCTATCAATCTTGTCAATTCTTTTGATTTGTGAAATTAAGAACTTGTTAATAAACCTTTATTTTGTAATTTGGCCGATGAAATGGTACACTAAGTAAGGATCATGTTTTTGTTATTTCTCTTGAAGAATTATTGTCTGTTCGTCTTGTGATGAATCATTTAGTTTATATCGAGTCAGAAATTAATAAATAACCTTGAATTGTATCGAGTCTTTCCACATACGGACAGCAATAAGTTCTTTAATCTTAATCTTCAACATTTTCTTTTGATTGAATAAATACTCATTATATTTTATTAAATCTTTGCGTAGTTTCTTGCCTCCCTCTAAAACGTCCCACGACCCACGATAACAGGTTATCTTAGCCTATAAGAGGGCATAAGTATTTTCTTTCAGGAACTTAGAATAGAGTCACTTCCAAACTATTCATTTCATAAAATAATAAAATAATTCAAAATAAATAACAACCTGTTATCGTTACAATTTTTTGACGATACTTAAAACGAAATCTAATACCTGAAAATATCTTAAAATTCCCTAAAATCACTTGAAATCTCTATAAAAATCTTTGAAATTCCTTAAAGTCACTTAAAATCTTTTAAAATGCCGGGAAACCCCGGCAAATTTTTGCTAGTAAAAAATAAAATGGTTTTGGGAACTGTTTTGGATATTCTTAATGGCATGTAATACTTTACCATATGAGCAAATTAGTTATACCAATTATACGTTCATAATAATAAATATTTTTAGCTAATAAGAGTCAATTATACGTCATAATAATAAATATTTTTTGCTAATAATGGTCAATAAACCTTCGTCTCATGTAGACGAAGGTTTATTGACTCTTATTTGCTAAAAATATTTATTATTATGAACGTATAATTGGTATAACTAATTTGCTCTTATGGTAAAGTATTACATGCCCTTAATATAATCTGTACAAAACATTTTTTAAATGTTATTCGTCTGAAACTTCAACCCAATCGCTTATTAAGTTGAATTTATCTAATATGTAAACCGAAAAAAATAATATATTACTATTGAAAGTCCGGATGAGAGGCTAGTCGGTAAGAAGGCTTCAATAGAATAGGATTGCAAATTGCAATTCCAGTGAATACCTGATTTTCCCTCCGTCTATCTGCAGTGCAAAATTGAATTCAACTGAATAGATCCTTCCTAACTTATATTCAAAAATAGATAATTCAAACAATTTTATGTACACATTTCGTGAATAAATTGGACTGGATTAAATACACTTCAAATCTATCCTGCTTTATATATATGGAATACGAGAGAGGTGTCATTAACGATATGTGAATAGCCGGAAATTAGATTTTTGAGATAACCAATTATATTTTTGTACATTGAAGACTAAGGGAAAAATCAGGTATTAAAATTAACAGAATTATCTCCACTTTTACCTTATAATCTTAAATTTTTTTATTTTACTCTATTCAAGCCTTCCTTACCGGGTATTTTAAATTTTTCGGTTCATAAATAAATAACTTTAACGTTTAAACACTTAAAACTCCAGCACAATTATTTAAAGTTAATTAATATTAATATAATAATATATATAATTATATTATTATACAGTTAATTATATAATTTATTCATTTGCATATTATATTATATTATATATTGTGACGTGGTAAATTCTTTGCCACGCACATTTAATCAAATTCACTGAAATTACGCGTTAGCCTCCAGCACAGAGTCACTCTGGCTGTTTGCACACGGCTAGTCAGCTGATCGGAGCAAATGAGCTCTCAGACGATCAGCTGATCAAATAACAACAATCCGTATCTGAAAATTAATTGACACATCACACTCAACACTTACACACTCGTTCTTCCTTTTTGTTACATGATTTACTACTGAGCCATTGGAGGCTCAGTAGATCACACTCACACTCACACACAATCAACACCGACGTCCATCCGCATTCGTAAAGGCCTGAAGAGGATCCTGGTCAAAGTGCACGGATGTGATTCCCGTGCACGCAAACGACCAGGAGGATGACATCTCGGCATTCAGCTGTCACTTCACATTCTGCTCAGCCTCTTTGGATCGGTGCACCTAGCGCCATCTATGGGCCGAACGCATCACTCAGAAATTATCGACTGTCGACGAGTTATCCAAATAAGTTATCCAAATAAGTTATCATTTAAGTAAATTTAGTTAGTTAGGACTTGTGGCGCCCCCTATTCCGGGACACGCCACAAGGCTGGAAGAGAGACGCTTCTCGTTCACTTTGTGCTGGACGCTTGCTAAAGCTACATATTATTAAGTTTCGCACAAGTTGGTGCTTTTGTATTCTGTTCAAACTGTTGGAATTGGAGATATTTATCTATTGGAATTACAAGGATTCGGCTAAATAGCCTAGTATTATTGTTGAGTGGCTTATACGCCCTACAAATCAATTGAGGATTACAATGTCGAAAGCCGGGAGAGGCAATTTTAGAGGGCGACGCCCAATATTCGTGACTTCAGGTGAGCTCTCATGCTATCTCTCTTCCAGTGTTTAAATTATATTATTTCAATTGAATCATTCGCGTTTCATAATTGTGCTTTCGCCGAATAATAATCCGCGACATTCTCATAACCTATCTTTATTTTAATGGATAAATTGTCGTTGCCAGTTCGGTCATTTATTGTCTTAATTTCGAGTTTGTGAATAAATTTAGTTATGTTGAAAAGTGCGTGCTCAATAAGTTTCCCTTACCCGCCCCTCTCCGCGGACATGCTGACTAGCCGTAGGCAATAAAACCTTAAGTTTTAGTGCCTCTCATTAATAACTCCTTTTGCTTATTTTTCGGGAAAAATAAGCTGGCGCTCAAAGGTTCAACCTAAATAAAATGCGGATGCGACTTGTTAGACGCATCGGAATAACTTCACGTCACAAAATTTCAAATTATAACCAAAATCAAGGTTATAATATATAAGAATCGCGCGAAACATTCAAATCAATAAAATTGCCAATTTCTTGAATTTCTTTTGAATACGGATCAGTGGTATAAATATTATATCATAATATAACACAATTATAATATTATCACTAATTATATATAATAGTATTTATAATTTATATTAATATCACATTTATAATATTTTACTTCAGCAGAAGAAAGAAAACCTCAAAATCTACCTATATAAGAATCGCGCGAAATATTCAAATCGTTAAAATAACCAATTTCTTGAATTTTTTTCAATTTGCGGTTCCAAATAGAAATAAAAGACTATTATAATCTATTCTATTACAATACAATTGTAATATTAACATTAATAATATATATAATAGTATTAATATTAATATCCTACATCTGAAAAAACAACCTCAAAATCGACGCATGGAGATGGAAATATTAAAATCTAGAATTTCTTGAAATCTTGATTTTATTTCAAATGTGAATCAAGATATAAATAGATCGACGAAAGTTCCCGACGGGCAATCGTGCGCCTTCGTGTTTTCATATTCAGAAGAGGAGAAGTTACCACCACTCTTTTAACACGGACATAGAGCTTTCATTGTGTGCGATGGCATCTCATTTCAAATGTGGGATCACTGAGAGGTGATTTTATCTCACTCCGTGGAGTTTCGTTCCTCTCTTTCCCTTTTATCATGTTGTTTTAAGTAAGGACTCAGCGAGCGAGGACGTGACGAAGACGTGTGTCTTCTCTTGGACGCGAGATATGATAAGAAGAATACTGCTTATTGACTCTTTCTGACTGTTTTAGCCTGTCCTCTATATGAAGGGTGTGTTCTAGGGCTTCGCTGAGATCTTTCAGATTTCGAGTGTCTACGAAGTTAGACATCTCGTCCGGTAAGCCTTTTCTAAATGCATCGAGTGCACAGTCGCCGACCGGCCTCATCATGATCACACTCTCCTTGATCTAGTATAGTATTCATCATCCCTGTCTCCCCTATAGACATGAGAGTATTTTTCCTCTACTGAGTGTCATGCTCAGCTGAGCAATCCTTGTACCCGGTCATAGTAGTCACTGACCGTTTCTGTTTGATACATCCGAAGATTTACAATGTTCTCGAAGTATCATTGATATTTTTTTGTAGGCGCAAATCGTTTTTTCAAATGCGCGATTGAATCTTTTACGCGATTAAATGTTTTATCACGCACGCTTTTGCGCGCGACGCTCTTGAGCTTGCTTAGAACGATCTTTATAAATCCTTGTACCGAAGCCTTAGTGATATACACTGCGCCATTTGCGACGTCTTGCAGGAACTCTTTCAATTTAAGATTTTTACCATCGAAGCTTGGAATGTGATACGTACTTTGTTGAAGGGTCATACATTCCAAAATACTAGACATCGCATTAGCTGATAATTCCACGTTTGTTATTAAATGGGGGACCGTAATGTTGGAATGCATACCGGTAATGGAATTTTCTCCACGGTTATTTTCATCACCATGATTACTCATTTTGGGAATTGATTCGAAATTCTATCAAGAAAAAAAAAGAATTTATTTCTTGAGTTCAATCAAGGATGACCAGTTCGATGTCTTGATCGATATCAAAACCCTTTTCGGGGACGATAGTTTCGGCGTCCAAATCGTCGCGCTTGTTAATCAATATGTGTTCCTCAATAATCGCAACCCTTCAATACTGTTATAATGTACAATAATGTACTATAATATACTGTTCCTGTATAATTAAATAGGCCCCGTGCGCACAAGGCTTTTCAGGTAATATATTTGAAAAGAGAATGATGAATCCTTCCAAAGAGACGGTAACTCAAGGATTCGTAGAATTCATAAAACGGGAATGCAGAAAGGTAGGAAACGCAGCAATCTTATCCATCACAAGATTTATCCAAAGTCCTTGGGTTCGACCAGTAAAATGGTCAATATGAAAGGAGTGCGCTGCAGTATTGAGCTGTAAATTTTGTATCATTACATCTCCTTTGAGTTTCAGAAGGCGTCCCAAAAGCTTCTTAAACTCCTTCAATGCTAAAAAATTAGACAGTTTAGTGCAAGATAAGTTCGTTATGAGGCAAGTTAATTCCAGATAATACATATTATTTCCAAATAAAGCAGGAAACTTCCAGTACTCGGGAGATAATACATAGAATAAAACAGAAAAATAAACAATTAATAACTTGAGAAGGGTAAATACTAAATTACCGCTACACCCGGCACGGCCTGGATCAGCGGCTACCGAGGCTCCGTGAAAACTATGATTTGTTATAAGAAACACTAAAGTTGGGCGCCAGCGAACCTATCCACTCCATATTAAAGAGGACAATTAATATATTCAATTAGAGAAATTCAACCGCGGCTAGCGAAAAGAGCATAGTGATGTGGGCTAACTCAAAGAAAATTTACAAGGTTGAGCAATTCCAAATATTTATTAACACATTTTAGATAAATTGGTAATTACAATTTTCTTTCAATATCGTCGACAAATATTTCGTCGATAATTTATTCTCGTAATCAATAGTAATCCTAATATAATCCTGTGTAATAGTCGATGCTTACAAAATTTGCTTGGCAGGCTCAATTCGGTCAAGATCGACTCTTATCGCCCTTTTTGCAATTCTTCCTTACTCAACTAGGATCGACACAAGAGTGAGCTCCCCACGGCGTCGCTTATCCGCACAGATATTCGACGACGTTCGCGCATGCTCGTGCCCGAACTGAAGTCTACCAAGTTCTCGAGCTGATAGTCAGCAAGAGATCTGCTGTACCACCACCGATTCAAATTTTATGTAGACAAATATTCCCGCCTTGAAGTCTACGGCAACTTTGGGAATTTAAAGAAATTTACGGGAGAAAATAACATCCCGTCAGAAAGTAAAACTAAATTGACCATTTCCAATCCAGGAGAAACTTGCAACTTCCAGTGCTAAGTCAATATAATAAAAATTAGTTTAACTTCACAAAGTCTGTGTTTGTGACTTACAAAATTTTGCAACGTCACATTAGTGATTTATAATTTTAAACAATATTGTAATTAACTGTAGTTAAGAATACTGTATAATTTCATTTTGCAGGTAGGTTGGGTGAAAGCAGACACTAAAGCCATTCAGGCTATCCATGATCATGTGATAACTCATAATCCACGAGTCTACGTGTCCCACGGAGATCATACGACTTGGAGCTTACATATAAAAGGAGTGCAATTAGAGGATGCGGGACTGTATATGTGTCAAATTAATACTGATCCAATGAAAAGTCAGGTAAGTTTTTCATTAATCTTTCAATCTTTCTTTTGAATTGTAAATTATGAACAACTACAGTGTACGACAGTAATGCATTACCAGAAAAGCTACTTTTTTTAGTACCGGTAACGGTAATGCGTTAGTTTTTTTTTAAAGTAACAGTACCGCTAATGAGGTACAATTTTTTGATAATCTTTGACGCAGGTTACCGATCATTATTTTATAAAAATTTTATATACAATTAGCATTACATTGAATATTTAAATGTCAAGAAAGTCAATTAGATGATATTTCTTTGATAGTAATTCTACATGATGCAATGCTATGTATATCTATGTGTATAACGTCCTGCCACCGATGACGGTGTACCAACAATAGCTATTTACTTGACAAATGTGGGAAGTAGGCAATTCCCGATGAGTGTGAAGTTGGCGTCACGAGTCGAAGGTGAGTGATGCCATCACACGAATCGGGGATTTTGCCTGCTTCTCACATGTCAAGTACAACACATTTCACAACAAGTCTAAGATCTGTTACCGGTCAAAAAATGCTGGAGAAGGAGAAGGAGTGCCAACTAAATATGCCATACATTGTTCCTTTGGCTACTTTACAACCTCTAGAGGTGTAAAGTAGCATACTTTACAAACTCTAGAGATGTAAAGTGGCACCTCAGAAATCGGAAACATTCTAGAGTCTACGGAGGCACGGAAAATCGAACTTTCCGAAGACGTGCTGTGAAATTGCTATTTACTTGACAAGTGTGGAAAGTAGGCAATTCCCGATGAGTGTGAAGCTGGCGTGACGAGGGTATTTTAAGTGATTTTGGTGTAATTAGTCGTAAAATTATCTATTTTTGTGGGTGGAAAGTAAAGGGGGTGTTTTTGTGTTGGATAGGGGTGAGTGGATGTAAGGTGATTGAAAAATGGTGAAAATATAGAGTGATTCGGTGGTGGTTGGGTGGGCAGAGGTGGTGCATATATGGCTGATTCGGTGGTTGCGGGGCATTTGGGTTGCAAAAGGGGTGGAAATTGGGTGTTGTTCGTGTTTTTGGGTTAGATAGGGGTAGGTTCATGTAGAGGGGTTGCAAAATGGTTAAAATGTAGAGTTTTTGGGAATGCAAAGGGATCTGAACTTGAAGAGGGAATTGTGGCAAATTGTATAATTGAGATATTTAGAAGTTGTGGCCTGGTGGGTGATATGAAAATGTGAAGGAGGGTCTTTTTGGTAAAGAGAGTGATTGGAAAAGAGATAGGACAAGGGAATGAAACAAAATATGATAGAAAAAAGATTAAATATTAAAAATTCGAAAAAAATGAGAAAAAATTCGAAAAAATTTAGAAAAAGTTGAAAAAAATTGAAAAAAATGGAATAAAATTGAAGAAAACTGATTAATTTTCAAGAAATAGATTGACAAAGTGGAATCGTAAAAGGAATGGGTGGTTTTTGATCATTTATGTCGATTATTCCTAAAATTGTGCAAAAAGAGATGAAATTTGACTATTTTGTTGAAATTAGTCGTAAAATTGTCTTTCTTTTTGGAAATAGCCCGTAAATTGGGGTGTTTTCAGGAAGGTTCCTAGTGAATTTGGATCATTTTGAGGGTCCAGAACATGTGTGGGGGGCAGAGGGGGTTAATTTTGGTCATTTTGATGGTCCGGGGCTGGTGTAGTATTGGGTATGCAAATGGGGGTATTTTAAGTGATTTTGGTGAAATTAGTCGTAAAATTGTCTATTTTTGTGGGTGGAAGGTAAATGGGGGTGTTTTTGTGTTGGATAGGGGTGGGTGGACGTAAAGTGATTGAAAAATGGTGAAAATATAAATTGATTCGGTGGTGGTTGGGTGGGCAGAGGGGGTGAATATTTTACTGATTCGGCGGTTGCGGGGCATTTGGGTAGCAAAGGGGGTGTAAATTGGGTGTGGTTCGTGTTTTTGGGTTGGATAGAGGTAGGTTCATGAAGAGGGGTTGCAAATTGTTAAAATGTAGAGTTTTTTGGGAATGCAAAGGGATTTGGACTTGGAAGGGATGAGAGCAATTAAATCTCAACATCCTTCCCTAAGAATTTTCCTGTGATTCCGGTTAAAGAGTTTTAAGATATAAGGGTTCCCGCTCGTTTTGAGATTAGAGCTTGTACCCTTTACTTTTATTTCTGATTAAGTTATGGTTAACATCTGGGTCATGTGAAAAAGCAGGACAGCAGGACAGACCTCGAAAAAGCAGGATTCGATGTAGTAAAAATTGAAATTCAATTAGAATTACAAAATCTAGGATCCCCTATAGACACTTTCCGTTTGAAGTACTGCACCAAGAGCTTTTTAACTTTTTTAATTAGGAAAACATCTAAATAATGCCGTATCCAAAAAGGCTAACCGTTCCTCTCAGAATAACCAAAGAAGCACAGCTGATAAATTTTCTAGTCAAATTACGGCTCAGAATAATTTAGAAGCATGGGGGACTTTGTCCTCAAATTGGGTAGAATTTAGAGGTTTTACGTCCCTCAGTTCGAGTAGTTCAGTTCGATTCGACTTTCAGATTCCTTCGGGAGAAATTTGCTGGCGCTTTTTGAGTTTCCGGAACGTCCTGGAAGTTTATGCCTAGACTTCTCTTTTCGCGGAAGATCCGGGCCACCCGACAGGAGTGCGCGGTAAGAAATAACTACTTTATGAGACGGGCACTGATTTTTCCAAAATAAATTATAAAATGGAATACTTCTTTACCCGTGGTAGAAGTTCGTCAGAATGCCAAGAGCAACTGAATTGCTTTGATTTTTATGATGACCGTCGTAGGTGTTCTATCGATTGATTTAGTGGGAAATTTTTAAAGAGTCAGAAATTTCACATTTCATGATCCTAAAGGTCATTTCAAGGTCAATTTAAGTTAGTAACTTGATAGTTCGAATGACGATTGCAAAAATACGAAAATGTGTCTTCGTGGAACTTGACTACAATTTTCATACGTTTTGAAGGTCGCTGAGTCCAAATTCGAGGTCCATTAGACCGCAGCACGTCTGGGTCAAGGACATTTGAAGGTCTAGTTGAGGTCAATCAAGTCGTTTGAGAGTCGATGACTAGTATTTCTATGGTTTTGAGGGTCGTCCTATCTGGATACGGTCTCAGAATTGCCCCAAACCTCTCACCCCGATCACAAATGATATGTGCATAGTTCGTGAAACTTCTCTCCAGGCACATATATCGAATCAGCCGTGCATTACCTTCATAGAGATGAAGGTACTCCAAGA
>CAJFCP010018182.1:0-10651 GCA_904066005.1 Synergus itoensis | reverse complement strand
ACCGGAGATAGTCTCTCTATCTCTCTCTTATCCTATCGTATCCTATCATATCATATCCTACCCTATCCTATTGTATCCTATCTTATCATATCCTACCCTATTTTATTGTATCATATCGTATCCTATCCTATCCTATCCTATTATATTGTATCCTATCGTATAGTATCATATTGTATCTTATCGTATGCTATCATATTGTATCCTATTCTATTGTATCCTATTCTATTGTATCCTATCATATACTATCCTATTGTATCCTATTATATCTTATCGTACCCTATCATATCGTATCATATCCTATCCAAACGTATAGTGTTCTATTGTATCCTATCCTATCATATCCTATCTTATCGTAACCTATTCTATTGTAACCTATCGTATCATAGTATATCCTATAGGATACGATAGGATACAATACAATATAATATCCTATCATATCCTATCCAAACGTATAGTGTTCTATTGTATCCTATCCTATCGTATCCTATCGTATCCTATTCTATTGTAACCTATCGTATCATATTATATCTTATAGGATACGATAGAATAAGGCAGGATAAATAGGATACGATGGGATACAATAGGATATGATAGGATAGGATACGATAGGATAGGATACCATAGGGTATGATATGTTATTATGGGATATTAGATTTATTTTATAAGGACTTATAAGAGATTTCACGAGATTTCATTGGATTGTCATAAATTTTAAGAGATTTCTTGATATTTAATGGGATTTAATTACATTTAGTAATTTGAAGGACTTTTAAGGGATTCAACGAATTTCACGAAATTTCAGTGGATTTTCAGGAATTTTAATAAAGGTATTTTACGGAATTTTATGAAACTTATACAGATTCCTGAAATTAGTCAAGGGATCAAAAGTTTTTATACATCAAGAATTGAAAATTCTCAATTATTTTGACTACTATAGCAAAAGGTGTGCAAAAATGAGAAATTAATCGCGCGCAGAGCGCGCGGATCATAATTGCTAGTCGTTGAGTTAAAATTTAGATTAAATCGGAGAGTGAAATAATTTCTTACTCGCCGGAACTTGTAGTAAATACTGAAGATCGTCGTCGAACAACTCCTTCGAAATTGTCGGGACTGAATGGAGAAGACGGTCGTCTACTATGTCTTCTTCTACCTTTCCATGTTGAATTACGTCTTTGCATAATTGCACACGCAGAGACGGAATAATCGTCTTCTTCACCTGCTTCATCTTCTTCAGCATCTGAATTAATTTAATGAATTTATAGAAAATTAATTAAAATAGAATCTCTTGCGGAAAATATATTTAATAATACATTTAAAACTATATAACTGTAATAAAAACTGACCAATAATAGAAAGACCGCGTTGCATCGCTTGTGAACTCTTCGCACTCACTATGTTTTCAATAGTAAGATTTTTTGGCTTTTTCCGTTTAAATCCAACTCCTTCGTTATTGTCTTTAATATTTTTTTCGTCGAGGGCGAAAGTAACAGATAATCGATCTACGGATGATTGTGGAGATATCTGTTCCACCTGAAGAAATTAACTAAATCGGTATAAATAAAATATTATGTAACATATCATAATATTAAATTATTATTATTCATAATAAATATGAATTGTTTTAGTAAAATATTTTAAAAATTCAGGTAAATGCTTGCGAGTTTACGTGTTCATAATTCCCAAGAGAAAAGCTCATTAATCATAGTGCCTTTTGTAATTCTCAGAAAAAAAATTATGCAGCTTATCACCAGACACATTTTTCAGATTAAAAAAACTTAATTTTTCACGTGCACTCTTAATGGGATATTTTTATTAATGGAAACTGAATCATAAACTAATATTTCAGATCAGAGAAAGTGTGAACCCTTTTAGGTAGTGTTTTATCCAATAACAATTTTACGGGTGGAATGTGTTTTTTTACTAAACAGAATTTATCTTAAAAAAGTGTTGTCACGATATACATATCTCGAAAATCTCGCATACACTGTTGTTGCAAACCTGATTGGCTTTTGAATGACTTGAAGTTGAAAGAAGAATCCTATCTTAAAAAAATGGTTTCATGAAATTTCTCGAAAATCTCGCTTTTGAATGACTTGAAATTGTAACAAAAAAAAAAAAAAAAAAATAGTGTACATGTTGATTTGCTGGTCTTTTAAAACTTTACAAAACATTTCAAAATCCTTCAAAATTCGTTAAAATCTCTTTAAATATTCTTAGAAACCTCTTGAAATTCGTTAAAATTTGTGAAAATATCTCAAAATTCTTAGAAATCCTCAAAAAAATTCCACAAAATCCTTCAAAATTCTAAAAAAATTTTTTAAAATCCTTAAAATATCTTCAAATTCCTTAAAATTATAAGAAATCTCATAAAATGCCATGAAATCCTTTTAAATTTCACAAATTTTTAATAAAACTCATCAAAAATTCTTAAATTATTTTAAAATGCTTTAAAATCCATTAAAATTTCATGAAATCCTTAAAAATCCACAAAATCTTTTAAAAATCAGAAAAACTTATTGAAATCCCTAAAAATTTGACGATAACTTTTAAAATTCTTTTAAAATCTATGAAATATCTTGATTCATAAAAATTTTTTGAAATCCCTCTGTAAAATTACCGGACAAACTTTAAAATCCTTGAAAATCCATACAGTATTTTAAAAGTTAAAAAAATCTCTTGAAGTTCATTAAAATTCATGAATATCTCTTAAAATTCGTAGAAATTTTTGGAAATTCCTTAAAATTCTACGATAATATTCCCTTTATATTCATTAAAATTTATTCATTAAAATTATTAGAAATTTCATCAAATTTATTATGTATTTCACAAAATCCTTTATAAATCATAAAAATCCCTTAAATTCTCTTAAAATCATTTAAAAATAGTCCAAATTCCTTAGGATATGTTAAAATCTCTGAAAATTCCACGAAAATTTTTTAGTTCCTTAAAACTCTAGAAACTGTTTCAAATCTCTTAAAATTTCACACAAAACCTTCCAAATCCCTTAAAATTCATTGAAATGTCTTCAAATTTCTTCAAATTTTACAACAGTCAAAATCCATTAAAATCCTTTAAAATTTTTTTTTTTTATTTCTTAATATTGCACGAATTTCTTTAAAATTCCACGAAATATCCTGAAATCCCTTAAAATTCTACAGAATAATTTATAAATTCTAAAATTCTTTTGAATTTAGTGAAAATTACTTGAAAATCGTCAAAATCCCTTAAAATTCTTAGAAATCTTTTGAAATTCCTCTCTAAAAAAATGGTGTCACAAAATGTCTTGAAAATCTGGGATACTTGAAGTTGTAAGAAGGAATACAAAATAATCGCGCGATTAGCGCGCGTGTTGATTTACTAGTGATGTAAATAATAAATCCCCAAGTCTCAATACAAGTAAATTCTCAATTGTTTCTCTTTTTTCTTTTGTTTTTTTTTTATCAATTTAAATGCGCATATAGTAAAAAAAATTAAAAAACGATTTTTTATTACTTCTCTTGTCTACTTGAATTTCTAGACGCTAATTGAAGATTTTTAATCACTTTTCCTTTTAAAGGTAACAAAATTAATAATGCAAAGTCTCATTTCACTGTCCGAAAAATCGCAAGATAAGAATGTCATCTTCGAGTCATGTCGCGAAACAAAATACTCTCGAGGACTATTTATTGGTTCGCGTTCGAAAAGCTACAGCGACTCGTTCCAACTGCCTCTTGTTCAATTTCTAGTATACTAAGCAACCTCCCTGCCCTAACCGCACCTTTGCCGTACACCTGTAACTCGAGTTTAATATATGGTCTTTTCGATACAGAGAATCCCAGCCTACCCTCAACCCTTAATTAAAAATTAGCTACCTTAATAAAAGGGAAACACGCCACGGTAATGACATAATCAAAATAATTCATAAAGGAAAATC
Source organism: Synergus itoensis (assembly GCA_904066005.1). Lineage (NCBI taxonomy): Eukaryota > Metazoa > Arthropoda > Insecta > Hymenoptera > Cynipidae > Synergus > Synergus itoensis. The sequence goes on along the minus strand of CAJFCP010018182.1, from coordinate 6,738 downwards.
TCGACTTCCCCATAAGATTCAAATCAAATTCCTCACCGAAGAAACTCTATCGATATAACAACCACAGAAATAGTAAAATATGGTACAACTACAATTTATGGTTTCAACTGATGTGGCCCTAATCAGGTTAACTGGCAAGGCCCACACAAGGCTTGTAACGTTTTGGCAGAATATTGCCCTACTTAAGAAAAACTGGTAAGGGCTTTGTCAGTTTACCCAAAAAATTCCCTAATAAATACCCCACCTAGGAAAAACTGGTCAATACCCCAAAAACTATTCTGTGGATTCATTATTCATAATATATGATTATTAAACTATTTAATTTTCTAAAAACAGAAGTACTATTACAAAAAAAATAGGTATTAGTTATATAGAAACAATAAGTGATTTTAAGAAATTTTTAAAAAATTTCAAAATAGTTCACAGGAGTTTCAAGGTTTTAGAGTATTAAAAATTGTTTAAAAGTATTTGAAGGATTTCCAAAGAATGTAAGGATTTTCCAGAGCTTTCACAATATTTAAAAATTATAAGATATCGTAAAGGACTTTAAGAGATTTCAAGTGATTTTAAGGAATTTAAAAGGGTTTCAAGAAATTTCAAGTGATTGTAGGTAATTTAAAAAGATTTTAAGATATTTTCCAAGATTTCAAAGATATCAAGATTTTCTAAAGAATTTCAGAAGAATTTAAAGCGATATAAATAGATTTCAAATTATTTTAAAGAAGATTTAAAGAATCCAGGGGAGTTCCAAGTTTTTAAATTAATTTACACATTTTGTTAATTTTTTCAAAGGGTTTTAAATGATATTGAAAATTTTTAAAGGATTGTAAAAAAACTTCCAAGAATTTAAGGATTTTCATGAATTTTCACAAGATTTTAAGTGGTTTTATAGGAAGTTTAAAGCGATTTCGAGAGATTTCAAGTGATTTTAAACAGTTTTTTAAATTCCGAAAAAAATCATAATACATACTTTCAGGACTTTCAATTATTTAAAAATATTTGTAAATATTGTAAGGGATTTTTAATGAAGTTAAAAAATGTCAAAGGATGTTAAAAGAACATGAAAAAATTAAAGAAATTTCAGGTTTATTAAAACATGCCAAAGGATTTCTTAAGATTTTAAGTGATTTTAAGGAATTTAAGAGGGTTTGAAGAAATTTCAAGTGATTCTAGGGAGTTTGAAACGATTTTCAAATATTTTCCAAAATTTTAAAGACATCAAGATTTCCTAAAGGATTTCAGAAGAATTTAAAGCAATATAAATACATAGATTTAAAGTTATTTTAAAGAATTTTTTTAAAGGATTTTAAATGATATTGAAAATTTGGATAAAGTTCCGAAAAGCGTAAACCTCTTATTTTTTTGAAACTCCGTATACTTATGTATTTTGATGCGCTGATTACGAAAATGATAGTGAAAATTGGCGACTAGGCATTTTTCATGATAAAACCATTAAAAAACCACAAAAATCATGGTTTTTTGCGATTATCTCAGCTAATATGAAAAATTAAAAAAATGTCTCAAACAAAAGTTGTATATCTCATCGAAATACATATTTTTTGTTTGAAAAATTTTTTTCTCCGAGTGATAGTTTTCGAGAAAATCAAATATATTGATTTTAATTTTAAAAAAACCCATATACCACGGGTTTTCACATTCTAAATGGAAATCATTGTGAAAGAAAATTATTATAAAGGGAATGGTAAAGGAAACTCGTAAAGGGAATGGTTAAAGGGAAGTGCAAAGGGAATGGTAAAAGGGAAATGGCAAAGGGAATGATAACAGAGAAAGGCAAAGTGAATGGTAAAAGGGAATGGCAAAGAGAATGGTAAAAGGGAATGGTAAAAGGGAATGGTAAAAGGGAATGGTAAAAGGAAATGGCAAAAGGAGTGGCAAAGGGAATGGTAAAGGGAATGGCAAAGGGAATGGTAAAAGGGAATGACAAAGGGAACGGTAAAAATAAATGGTAAAGAGGGAAATGACAGAGGAAAATGGAAAAGGGAATGGTAAAAGGGAATGGAAAAGGGAATGATGAAGGGAATGGCAAAGGGAATGGAAAAAGGAGTGGCAAAGGGAATGGTAAAGGGAATGGCAAAAGGAATGGCAAAGGGAATGGCAAAGGGAATGGCAAAAGGAATGGCAAAGGGAATGGTAAAGGGAATGGCAAAGGGAATGGCAAAGGGAATGATAAAAGGGAAATGGCAAAGGGAATGGTAAAGGGAAATGGCAAAGGGAATGATAAAGGGAGTGGCAAAGGGAATAGTAAAAGGAATGGTAAAGGGGAATGGCAAAGGGAAATGTCAAAAGAAATGGTAATGGGAATAGTAAAGGGAAATGGCAAAAGGGAATGTTAAAGGGAATGGTAAAGGTCAAAACGCAAAAGAAAATCAAAATCCGAAAAAGCAAAAAAAAATTACAAAAAATAAAAAGTAAAAAAAAATATGCTCTTCAAAATTCTCCAACCTTCCCGCGGTGAAGAGCGTAAGTAGGTACCAAACTGAAACCAATGGAGATACGATTGTAATTCTTGTATCGTTGATTAAGTCGAAAACTATCACTCGCAGAAAAAAATATTTTAAAAAAATGTGTATTTCAATGAGGTCTACAACTTTTGTTTGAGACATTTTTTTTTTATTTTGCATATTAGCTGAGATAATCGCAAAAAACCATGATTTTTATGGTTTTTTCATGGTTTCACCATGAAAAATGCCTAGCCGCCAATTTTCACTATCATTTTCGTAATCAGTGCGTCAAAATACATAAGTATACGGAGTCTCAAGAAAATCAAAGGTTTACGCTTTTCGGAACTCCATCCAAAATATTTGTAAATATTGTAAGGGATTTTTAATGAAGTTAAAAAATGTCAAAGGATTTAAAAAGAACATGAAAAACTTAAAGAATTTTCAAGAAATTTCAGAGTTATTAAAACATGCCAAAAGATTTCTAAAGATTTCAAGTGAAATCATATTTTTGACATATTTTTAAGGAATTTCAAAGCATTTAAAAAAGTTTCAAAATTTTGAAGTAATTTGTCAATAAAAAATGTTTTAGTATTCTTTAAAATTTGTTAAACCTCTTGAAATTTACTGAAATTATTTAAAACACTTGTAAATGCTTAAAATCCCTTTAAATCTTTAGTTATTAAAAATTATGAACATAATATAATCATAAAATGTAGTTTAATAATAATTTTCATGAAAAACTGTTTAAAATTCCTAGAAATATATATTTTTGTGTTTTTCAACAATAAATTTTCCAAATTTATAAAAATAACCATCTTTTATTTTTGCATAAATAATCAAGTGTGGGAGGCCGACAAGGGCCTCGTCTGAACCCTATTTTAAATAGGATTAATTACGATAATTTCTGCACGGGCATAGCTTTGGTTGTTGTCATATAAGTGTGGTTGTGGCAATCACAATCGTGGTTTTTGAAACCATAAATTGTAGTTGCACCATATTTTACTATTTCTATGGTTGTCACATCCATAACAGTTTTTTCTATGAGCTCAAATTCCAACTGAATCTGAATCAATAATTTTCGTTAGTTTGTTTTGTTATCATCGACTTTTCACGTGGAATAATTCTCTCTAGTCCGACTAGAAATCGAATCCAGGTCTTCAGATTGCCGGTCTGGTGCTCCACCCACTAAACTACAGAGAGACGAGATTCATTTTTCACAACTCCTTATTTTTTAAGTTTTTGCTTCTTCAACTAATACTTTATTTTATTAAACATAAAACATTTTATACTTCGGTGATGGAAGAGAAAAAAGAGGTGGGGATAAATATTGGGAATCTGTTCCTTCATTTTGTGTTAACTGTAGCCTCTGTTGTAGGGTATGAGACACTCGAGCTCGCGTGCAAGTTACCACACTCTAAATCACCTCATGTTATCTTTGTACAGCTGTGAACATTATCATGGAGTGGGGTATCACGACACTCTTGGAAGATCTCATAAAAAAATAAGACAATAGAAAAAAAAATTCTAATGCTTTAATTTATGAAAATTTTTAATCTGGTTCTGAAAATGTTATCTCCCTGCAGGAAGTAAACGGATTGAAACTTAATCCGTTTTAATCCGTCATTTATCCATAAGTATCAGTTTGCATACTCATTTAATACGCGATCCATTTGAATCCGTTGGCTATCCATCTATCCGTTTGAATCATAATCTTATCCGGTGTAACAATCCGTTTTAATCCTTCTATATCTGTCTTTATGTATTACTATCCATTTTTATACTTATACGTTTCGATCCTTCATTTTTTATCCGCGACTCAATCCTTATCTATCCGTGAACAATTTATATTTGATCCTGACACCTATGACGGATTAAAAATTTATCCGTTTGAATCATTCCTTATCCTTTTTACTCCGTTCTTCACAAAATATATTGCCTATCCGTTTCAATCCATAATTTTCTATCCGCCAACCTATCCTCATCTATCCGCGACCTACTTTGATATTTCTTGTTAACTATCACGGATAGAATACTTATCCGTTTGATAGATATCAAGGAATGGCAAGTAAGTTGCGGATAGTGAAGGATAGAATAATGGATAGAAAATTATGGATTGGAACGGATAGGCAATTTCACTACAAATTCCGCGAGATGGCGCCCCACCACTTTCTCCCGTAAACAATTCAACCTATTATGTGTTCACTTTACGAAGACCCCTCTGAAATGTCTGTATATTTTTGAAAATTACTTGTAAGAAAAAATCACATAAAAACACAGGTCATACTAATATGATAAAGCTTGATTTATTGCGCATAAGACAAGTCCACATTTGTTTATGTAAAAAAATTGCTTTGCAAAATAACCCTTGCGAAAAGATAAAAACCAGGGATTTTTCGCGTAACTCTGCCGTAGCTTGACTTTCCATGATGATATCTAAGAACTAAATAATGTAAAAAATTTGAAAAAGAATCATGTAGATGCTTTGATATTTTAACTATACATACGTTAAAATGAAATTTCAATATACTGATAACAATTAACGTAAAGTGCAATTAAAGATGACTATGCTATCTCTCGTAATATACATAGTAGAGACTAATATTTTGGCTCAAATTGCTTGGAAAAATTCAAAAAATGCAATAAAATGATAATTAGGCAAGAAAAATTAAAAACCTATTAGTTAATAACAAATATTGCTGGGAGACCGATGAATGGTATAAGGGTAGGTGTGAGGACACACACTCAGAAAATAGTTTGTTTGAATCAAACAAACGTATCATTGTTATAGGGTCAAAGAAAAAATATCTTTGAATTAAGGGGTTATATACAAAGTTGAGGCTCAACAAATCGAAAAATTTTTTATTGCATATTCTGAAAGTACATGCTTTCGAAAATATATGTGCGGAATTTCATTCAGATCGGAGCACTAGATCATAAATTACAGCCGTTCGCAGTGTGTTCGCGGCGCGTCTCGATCGCTGAACACAAAACTTTAATCGCGATTATCTCAGAATGGAGTTTTTTGAAAAGTACCGTCGCCGTGAACGTGATAGCTCGAAAACTTTTCAACCAATCTGCATGATTTTTTTTAAATTGTTGATATTGATTGATTGATTCTTTTAAATAATTATTTATTATTTATTATTATTTATTAATTATTTATTAATTATTAATTATTATTTGGAAGAATGATAATTAAATTGCGCTAAAGAGAGATTGACATATGAAATAAAAGGTGAATCGACTTGTAATAAGAATTTAGAGTAATACTAGAATACAGGGGCGTAGCAACGGAATTTTTCGTGGGGGGGCAAACTCGAATGACAAAAAGTCATCATATACATATCCTATCTTAAAAAAGTGGTGTCACCAAATATCTTTGGTGTCACGAAATGTCTCGAAAATCTCGCAGACATTGTTGTTGCAAACCTGATTGGCTTTTGAATTACTTGAAGGTGAAAGAAGAAAAATAAACTAATGGCGCAAAAAAATTTCAGGAAAACCTTCGAAATACCTTAAAATTCGTTAAGATTTCTTAAAACTCCCAAAAACCTCTTGTAATCCCTTAAAAATGTACAAAAACGATTAAAATCATAAGTATCTTTAATATCCAAGTTAAAACTCGCAAGAAGCTCTACAAATTCCTACAAACCTCTTGGAATTTCTCAACATTTATAATTTCTTAAAATCATTAGAAATCTTATCAAATTCCATGAAATCCTTAAAAATTCTACAAAATCTTTTAAAAATTAGAGAAATCAATAAAATGACCTGACAAACTTTAAAATCCTTTAAACCTATACAATATTCTAAAACTCATAAAACTCCCTTGAAATCTTTTAAAATTCGTGAAAACTTCTTAAAATTCCCAGAAACTGCTTGAAGTTCTTTAAATTATACCATAACATTTAAAGTTCCTTGACGTCTTTTAATATCTATTAAAATTATTAGAAATCTTATAAAATTTCACATAATTATTTAAAATTCCATTAAAATATTTATTAAATTATTAAAATCTCTTGACTTCCTCTAAAATTCCTAAAAATTATATTACAATGTTTAAAATTCCTTAAAGTCTCTTAAAATTCCTCGAAACTTCATAAAATCCCTTAAATTCTCTTAAAACACTCAGTAACGTTTTCAAATCACTTAAAATTTAATGAAAACCTTCGAAATTGCTTAAAATTCGTTAAGATTTCTTAAAACTCCTCTTGCAATTCCTTAAAAATCCACAAAAACCATTAAAATTATAAATCTCTTGAAATCCAAGTTAAAA
>CAJFCP010017959.1:0-10583 GCA_904066005.1 Synergus itoensis | reverse complement strand
ATATATGAAACTTATGAAACTTTGAAATGTTTCAAAAGTTTCATGAAACTTTTGATTTGATCAAAGTTTCATGAAACTTTACAACCCTATCTACTCTACTCAGCATCACGGTTTGGTAAGTAAAATACCTAAGGTAAATTACATGGTTTTTTACAGTAATTTACTAATGGAGCATTCATACCTCTGTCCGAGCTGCAGTGGGATTCCGAGCTCAAAATCTGAACGGATCTCTCTTTTTAACACCGTAGGATAGAAAGAGAGGTCCGTTCGGATTCGTGTGCTCGGAATCCCACTGCTGCTGGGGCAGACAGAAAGTTCATGAGAGTAAAAGAGATAGATAGTTCTTTTTGTCCAATTTTTTATTTTCCATCTCTTTTACTCTCATGAATTTTCTGCCTGCCCCAGCAGCTCGGACAGAGGTATAAATGCACCCTAAAGGCCCTTTTATACCTCTGTTGGCTGTTCGTCAGCCAGCAGAAAATACATAAGAGTAAAAGAGATAGAGAATGAAAAATTGGACAAATAGAACTCTCTATCTCCTTTACTCTCATGTATTTTCTGCTGGCTGACGAACAGCCAACAGAGGTATAAAAGAGCCTTAAGTATTTTACATCGAAAATACCAAATTCATATGGAGTGGGGGAGTTTTCTACGTGAAATACGTAATTTTCTTTAGTAGAAAACCATGTAAAATACGTAAAAAACTTCAAGTGATGCGTCACTGCACAACCCTGCTCAGCATCAGCTGAAATCAGCTGAAATGCTGATGAGAAAGCAGAGGACGTAACCTTATTTTGTGGAGTTCATTGTTTCATGATTGTTCGCATTGTTCTCATTTTTATATTTATTTGGTTTTGTTAATTAAAACAAAACATTCGTCAATTGATTAATAAGGATCTATTAAGGTAATTAGATATAAAATAATTCGATGTAATTTTATATCCACTCCGTTTGACATTCAGTGTTATAACGTTCTAATTCGTTTGTTGTTACGTCAATCATTTCAGTAAAATGATTAACATATTTCTGTCTTCTTTTTAATCCAATTTATCCATTATCTGAACTTTTCTCTTTGTTTGTTTCGATAATATTTTTAATTCTGAAAATTTGTTTAGAGATGTTAAAGTGAATAATAAATATTCGTATTTACCAGGAATGTCTGAAATCTGCTTGTTTATCCATTGTTTACAATTTTTTTTTTTATTTAAGTACATATTTTTATACGATTTTGTTCAATCAAATATTGTTTTCAGAAATTGTGAATTTTTTATTTAAAGTTTAAAAGTTTAGAAATATTAAAATATTCTCGTTGTTGTTTTAAAATTGTGATGTTTGAAAATTTTCTTGACAGTGTTTAAATTAAATGTTTACGAATTTTGTTGAATGTATTTAAATTATCATATAGTTTAAAATGATCAACTTTCAAAACTATTTCAGACTAAATTTGTTTTTTTTTTAATGTTTAATTTTACCATTTTTAGATATGTTTTGTACACATTTGAAACGTGTTTAATAAACAAATTTTTTGTAAGAATTTTCTTTCCAAAAATCCGTAATATAACGAAATTTTTTTTAGTTGTGCTTTTTGTCAAGATTGTGAGATTTTTTATGAATTTTAAACTATTTTTCAGCTTTTTAAAACAAAAAAATAGAATACATATGTATTAAAAGAAATAATAAAAATTTAAATACTTATTTTAACTTCTAGGATGGAAATTAGGTAGAATGAAACTGTAAATCCGAAAGGATTAAAACCCATGGATTTATAAAACGATGATTAATTCTAGGAAAAATTTGAAATTAACATGTCTTCCCCTTTGCCTCTAAATAAAGGAGAGAAGTCAAGCACAAGTGATGATAATTCTAGAAAAAAATGGGAATGTCTGAAAAGTTGGATTCACTGTATTTGCGTTGTTGCCTTCGATCTTGAACTTGGTCAAGCCATTGAGGTCATTATTTTTGCATAACTATTTTTATTCACATTTTTATATTCACAATTAAAATACTGAGTTTCTTTTTTCCATACAGGCGATTTATCCAAGAGACATTAAGCTTTCGGAACAAGAGAGATCGAATGTTTGTTACTTGGCTTTTCCTGATTCAAATTCGGGTTGTATGGGCGATACTCAATATCATGTGAGAATTAGGCAAAGCGGAATAAATTCACGGGAAGATACCGCTTTGAAAAATTACAATAAAAATGCTCCTATATTCCTGCGATCTGATACGTACCATTACTGGGGATATGTATACTTTCGTCAAGTAAAAGATAAAACATTGCCAAGAGGATATTTCCAAAAAGTAAGAATACAAATTTGAAATGTGATGTGAACAAAACGAAAGTGTTAATTGAAAGTAAAAATCCTGTCGAAGTACTCAAAAAGACGAACAATTTATCCTTATCACTTTTTTTTTGATAAAAATAAAATTATCAGAGTAATTAATTAACTAACATTTACAAAATTAAAAAAAAACAAATGAAAATGAAAATTTTATAATTACAATTTCTATTTTTAATCTTTCTTTAAAAAAATTTCAGAGTGTAATCGTGATATCGAAGCTTCCATTCGTAAATTTGTTCACCGAAATCGTTGCGTTAATAGCTCCAAAGTTTTTTGAAACCGGTAAGAGTGTGATGGAATCGATAGTGGATGAAATCACCGATTGGCCAGCTCCAGTTCCTGGTGAAGTTATTCACTTACCCCTCATGGGTGTTTTATTCCAGGTCAATTTTATTAACTTAAACAGTTAACGAAAGCAAAAAGTTTAAAAAGAATAGGCCTTGAAAGTTCAGTTAATCGAAACTCCTCTGTTTTTTCATTTCAATTTTTTAAATTTTGAATTGATATCTTTGGATTGTGTTTATCGAAATTTTTTAATATGATTAAATTACGATTGATTATGTTACGATTAATTGAAATTAATAAAATTAAGTAAAAGAGAAATTATTTTTAAAATGGATTAGAAAGAAATGTATAGGATTGAATCGAAACGGTTAAGAAAGTTTTTAAGTTTGAATTTTGATTTTAATTTGATTTCTTTATATTTATTTAAATTAATTTGTTTTTGCTCTCTCTCTCTCTTTTAGACCTACATCCCTATCCATCATTACAAGTTGGCAGTATCAGACATCGTCGCAGGAAATCAAACGATACGCGAGGAGTCGGACAGACTTCTCATGTTAACTTCAGTTTATGAAGACAATGTTTTTCAGAGTTTAGCCGTTGTCATTAGTCACATTCATTTATTATGGGAACTCGTTCTACTAGCTGAACCAATTGTCGTGATGGCTTCTTCACCCACAATGTGTTCAAGGATGGTTCAAGCTCTTACAGCGTTAGTAACTTTCTTTCTTAATCATTAAAACTGAAACATATCAAAAAGATACAATTTGAATTAATAACAAAACATGCTTTTCTTTAAACAGGTTGATCACGCCACTTAAGTATCATGCAGATCACCGGCCTTATTTTACAATTCACGATTCTGAATTTAAAGAGTATACGACCGATAGTCAAAATCCGCCACCTGTAATTCTTGGTGTCACGAATCCCTTTTTTGCTAAGACTCTTCAACACTGGCCGCATATTGTTAGAATTAATGATACTGAGTATAATGGTTCGTAAAAGAGATAATTAAAAAAAATTAGGAATACATTAGTTTCCGAAAAAGTTCTTCACCTTTTTTTTTGTGTGCCTGTGTCATTAAACAGTTCGTCATAAACAGTTTGTTATAAAATTGAAAGAGATTCGTCCAATTATATTGCTATTTTTTATGTTGCAGAAAACTTTAAACACAGAATAAAAAAGTCTGAGAATCTGAAAATACTCGACTCGAAACCTGGAGTTTATACGGAGTACAAACCATTTTTACAGAAGGATAAAGCAATTTTAAAGAAATTACTTAGAGGAATTCAAACGAAGAGACCTGGAGAGGCTCAGACAGTTCTTCTGAGGCGACATTTAATGGAACTTACAGAAAGTTTCATGATTCCTCTCGAGAGATACATAGCGAGTTTGATGCCCTTACAAAAAAACATATCACCCTTCAAGGTAAAAGTTTATACTACATATTTTTATTTTTCTAGCCACTCCGACCTCAGAAATGGAGGCCTGTATTAGTCAAGTACCTTACATTTTTTTTGTCGCCAAATCGTATACGAAAACCATTCCGTTTTCCATAAAAGTTCGTTTATCACTCTTCAACAAACCTTTGACGTCCTCAGCCGCTGTTTACAGTACTCGGCTTAACATATGTGACTCAAGCTAGTAATTTCTTTAAATGCTTTTATATTATTTTATAACATCGTTATCAATTTTTATTATTCTGCGTTCATATGTTATTTAATAATAAGAATAATTAATAACTTAATGCTTCCTCTGTGAGGAAGCAAAGTGCTCATTAAATGAGCGCAAAAGTTGATACAACTTCATAACTCGTTTTGACTCTTGCAGGCGACACCAATACCTCACTTGTTCAAAGCGGATGAATTTCTTGCCACTTTGACCAGTTCGGGCCCACAATTGACGATTGGCGTAAAAGGTGACTGGGTTGGTCTCTATCGACGTTTTTTTAAATCTCCAAATTTCACCGGCTGGTTCCATACGAGGTACGGAGAATTATCTCAAAAAATAGAAGCAATTCATCTCGAAGCTCTGTCCCAGGCCGTAAGTATATTGTTAACTAATAACAATCATTATTCCAAACAAATCGCGTTTAAGATAGTTATGCTAAAATACGTCTAAAAAAATTTACAGCTATCTAAATATTAAATGAGACTATCTGCTGATATTAGACAGTCTAATAATTCGTCTAATTTCGAAAAATAATATTGTAGGATTTGACCTCATGGATACAGGGCAAACAGGAAGTTGAGTTGGTCGACATGGTCTTGCGAATTAGACAAAAGCTGCAGAAAAGTCATGAAGAAGATATGCCCGTAGGAGATTCCGTACAAGATAAGCTGCGAGAGAGAATAAACGACATTACACGCACACTGCCAGACGACTTGAAGATAATTCTGAGTCACGATTCTTGACATTACAGTAAAAACCTGCTACTCTCGTTATTACTATATAATTGTAATCTTAATTTAGAAAAAAGGGCATGCATTATACGTGGGCGAAGGGAATTGTATGAGTGAATATAAGTTTTGTAAATCTTATCTCATTAGCGGCCAATATTTTTACGTCTCGAATTGACTCAAAGGGCGAAGAACTTCTTTTAAGAATTTCTTTTACACTGGGAAAAATTTCCTCTGAATCTGGCGATAAAATACCGCCACTCTGGCGGGAACATATCCCCAGAGAGGTGTACCCCAAAACCGGCGTGAAAGTATCTTGACTCTGGCGGGAAGGCAGCACTCTACTGTCACGGTACGGCGTCCCGCCAGAGTCGGGGGATTGTTCCACCCAAATCCCGATGATGACGTCATTTTTTTGCGGTAAAGTCGAAAAAAAATGACGTCATCCCACTGATGCAGCGTGACAGTCTCCTTACACAGGCGTGAATTATACAGCCATGTTGGCGTGACACTATACCGCACAGATGGCGCGGCTTGTACAGCTGCGCTGGCGTAAATATAGCCAGGGGGAATGTGTCCCGCCAACTTCAGGGGAAATTTTTCCCAGTGTAAGAAACGGCCATACTTTTTCTTTTATTTTATAGCTTTATCTTTACTTCAATTTTTTATGATCTTTTGATGCATTTTTTTATTTTTTATGCATTTTGAAGGATTTTATGTGTGTGGTTTGAAAATGGGATTAAAATACTCTTTGATAGGCTTAAAGAGCTGAGATTATGGTAGGTATTCATTTGTTTATAATTTTTGTTTGCCACAGTTCCTTTTTGGTGCTTTTTGATAATTTTGTGACAAAATAAAATTATAGCAAACTAAAACTATGGACAAATGAATACCTACCTGAGATTAAATGTTGTTAAATTTTTTTTTTTATTGAAAGTTTAAGACTTTCTTAACTGTCTTATAACGTATCATTCACGAAATTTATTCAATTGGATTTTCTTTTTAAATTAACTTTTTCACGAGGCAATATGTTGCATTTGCTTCAAAATTGTTTGTATAGAGGAATCTCCGAGGGGCTGTTCACTCTCGAGTCAATTTCCGTAATAAATGAATAATAAATAAACCGGAAATAATAAATGAATAATAATAATAATAATAATTAATAAATGAAACCGGAAAAATTGAAAAACTTGACGAGGAATTGAAATCGTCCACCGAATCGCTACCTTGAAGTATTTTATGTATTATTTGTCCTTAAATAAGAGTGAACAGCCCTCAGAAATATCGATACTGATATGAATTCTGTACGAGTAAGTTTTTTATATTTCAATTTAAAGAATTTCTGTGCGTATTTGTATGGTTCGACGTTCCATTATTTTACCTGTAAGTTGTACAGTATTGGGAGTTAATAAAAGGATGTTAGGTGGTTTAGATTTAGATGTCAATAAATAAGTTCTGTATTTATTAAAAAATATATTTTTAATAAAAATTACTATGTAAATAAAACAATGATACAAATAGTTAAACTGTTTAAAAAAACCAACAATCTTTTCTACTTAAGAATATTTATCACTATCGACTGGAGGTCGCTTAAATATTTCTACTTCTTTTTCATCATCATCGAAGAAACTCGTGCCAGTTGGAATTGGACGGAATAAATAGGATCGTCTGTTGGTTCTTTCCTCTTTCAGGTACGACTGATATTTCATAAAAATTAAAACAATAAATACGACTAACGCAAATCCTGCAGTCCCTGTGAACAAAATCAAAATGATTTTTAATTGAATGAACAGAAAATTACTTATTTACAGGGTTGCAAATAATTAATTACATCTGTAATTACATTACTAGAGTAATTAATAATTATATAGAAAAATTGTAATTATACTCGAAATAATTAATAATTATAAAGTAAAAATTGTAATTGTACTCAAAATAATTAATAATTACAAAAGTTTATAATAATTACAAATAATTACAAATAGTGAGAATTGTAATTATACTATATTACTTTATTTATAAAGTAATATATTATATTATATTATTTTTTATTTTTATTTATACTACTTCAAAATTCAATATTTTCATTTTACTTAAAAAATATTTGAATTAGATATTTTCTCGCTCTGTACGCATAATTCTAGTTAAAAATTGATTAATTCTACAGAGGGAAAAAATTCCAAATTTAATATTTGTTGAATAAAATGAAGAAATCGAATTTTTAGATTGGAACTTGGCTCCAACACCCTTAAAGGTGGCAACTCACCAGATACGAAGATAAAAGCAAGTCGTGGCATTCCCATTACATTTTTGTCTCGTTGCAGCTGGAACTTGAAATAAGTGAACTTGTGTAGTTCTGGAAGGACGAATAATCTCGTCTCTCCGATGTAGCCTGGGGCATTAGCTGTAATTGTATGGGATCCGGAAGTCAGTAAAACCCAGAAGATGCCGTTTTTGAAACTCCTAACATGGTGTGGCGACGAGTCATGAGTTAGAATCACGTCTTGAAGTGGTTCTTCCTTCTCGTTCACCACCAATCCGAAAACACCTTTATTCACTCCACCAATCAATAATAAGAGACTTTCCATGTTCTCTCGCCAGACGGTTTCAGCGTTATCTGTGTTACAACAGCTCACAAAAATATCCATGAAGAGGGAATTTGTATTATGATAAGTATAGTTCATCAGAGAATTTTTGCTAGCATCTTCGTTGTTACTTTCTCCTGAAAATAGAAATTATTTTTGGTTTAAGGGTGTTGGACCAAAGTGTTAAGCTCAAAATTCCATTCTCCATTTTACTCAACAATAATTATAAATAAATATTTTTTCGCTCTGTAGCGCTAATCTTTTTTCAAATATAAGACTGCATACAGAGCGAAAAAATATTTAATTTCGATACTTTTTGCATAAAACGAAGAATTCAAAATCCAACTTCAAAATTCAATATTTTCATTTTACTTACAAAATATTTGAATTAGATATTTTTTTGCTCTGTACGCATAATTCTAGTTAAAAATTGATTAATTCTACAGAGGGAAAAAATTCCAAATTTAATATTTGTTGAGTAAAATGAAGAAATCGAATTTTTAGACTAGAACTTGGTTCCAACAAGAAGTTGGAAGTAGTCTATAAGTTTAACAATCTCACCTATCCTGTTACATTTGGAGTTCATCATAGGATTATAATTCTTGTAATTAACCGCCAACTTGTTCAAAAACTCTTCAGATTGCCCATTACTCGACGGGATTTTGACTTTCCGAGCTCCAGTTTTCAAATTCACAGACAAGATCGGATTGATCTCCTCAAGCCAGTTTACAATCAATTGAGCATCTTTGTCAAGTGGTTCAACAAATCTTAGGCCGTTTTCAGAAACTTCTGAACAGCTAGCTTCTTCCTTACTGGAATAAACTTCGGGAACAAAATAGAGATCCACTTTTTCTAGAAGATTCGCAGTTCGTCTGCTTTTGTTGTAAGTATCAAGAATATGAGTTGCAAAAGAGGTGAGCACTTTGGAAGTGAGCGGATCTCCGGGTCCAATTCCGGAGAAGAAAACTATGGAGGGTTTTGTGATTTTATCTTGCTTCGAAACAGATAATCTCAAACTATTGACTTCGTTCCCGATCGAAGTGCTTCCAATTCTCTTGAATTCAGAAATTTCGGGATATTGAGAGTTTAAGTTTTTGAGAACTAGGGCAGTTTCAGTCGGAGGTACAGTGACTGATTTTGGCTGTACGGATTTAGATGTTGATGAAGATGTTGATCGCTTGAGAAGTATTTTCAAGTCGGAGACTTCATTGTCATTCACGTGTAAAGAGATTGTTTTCGACACATAGCCTTCGGAAGAAAACGTTAACTTGTAGTCTCCAGGGAGGAGAGTTAGGAGGAAGATGGCCATGTTTTTGGACACTTTGTAGGTTTTAAGGCCTATAACAACTTTAGCGTCGCGAAGAGGTTCTCCAGATTCATTTTGAACAGTTGCTCGAACTCCAGTTACCAGAGACTGAAGGAGTTCCATTAAACGTTGCAAGTTCTCTCGCCAGAGGATTGGAAGCGTATTTCCTGCAGGGTATTTGCAGCAGGAGAGCGATATTGTTATCTGAAAGTAAACAAATAATTTATTTATTATAAATGATTAATTTTATTAATTATAATAAAGTATAGGGGTCTGTCTGTTCACAAATCGAAAAATTAACTTACCACAGGAATGTTAAACTTCTCTTCGATATATTTTCTAGCAATAGCAAGTCCATTACTCCTCTCTTCACACATTTGGCGAGGTACAGAATCTTTAAACTTATTAGAAAGAGTTTTGTAGACTTTCAGGTCGTCATTCGTGAACCTAAAGACAAATTATAAGTTAACAAGTTTTCCTTCAAGTTAGAATTGCAAATTTCTTCTATGAATTTAAAAGTCTGCTTACCCAACTTCAGCAGATCCACCACCGAGGATCACCAAGACATCTAATTTTTCAGTCTTCAGTATTTTTTTGAAACTCTCTGTAACTTGATCTAGTTTATCTGTTTCATTTTTACTCTTTACTAAATTCATCCCCACTTCATCATTAAGTTCATAGTTGCAAGTTTCAGGTACTTTTTCAAATCCTGGATCGATGCCGGGTAAAAAGTGCAAAACTGCATTGGCTAAGAGTTTTTTTATAGGCGGTTCGCCATAGTCGTGACCCATCAAAATGTGAGTCGCTAACCGTAGCCAAATTTCCCTTCCAGCTGGTTGAGTGGCGAACAATCCGCCCACTAATCCGATATGTAGTTTATTTTCTTCCGGAGATCCAATCTAATATCATATAATTAGTTATTGGGAGGCGTGTTATTTCCCTTTTACTTTCTTTATAGTCTTAAGGGTGTTGGAGCCAAGTTCTAATCTAAAAATTCGATTTCTTCACATTTTACTCAATAAATATTAAATTTAGAATTTTTCCCCTCTGTAGAATTAATAAATTGTTAACTAGAATTACGCGTACAGAGTGATAAAATATTTATCTATAATTTTCGTTGATTAAAATGGAGAATGGAATTTTGAGCTTAACATTCGGTTCCAACGCCCTTAATCAGCTATAAAACTATTCAAAAATAAGAAAAAAAAATGAGTTTTTTTAATCCTTACGCTTTCAGTCAATTTCAAGGAATGAATAGTCGAAGTTATTGCAGAATCTTTAGCTCTAAACTCAGCAACGTTTTCATGCCTAAGTTCCAATTGTTTAAGTCTTGCACTCAGTTCATTATTTTTTAAATATCCTGGTTTCAAATTGGCCAGAAGACGGAAGTCATGGCCGGATGACCTAAAGATGTTTAATTGTTATACTTTTCAGTTACAGAAGGGATTAAGGATGTTGGAGCCAAGTTCTAATCCAAAAATTCAATTTCTTCACTTTACTCAACAAATATTAAATTTTGAATTTTTAAATTAATTTTTAAATTATTAATTAATCAATTTTTAACTAGAATATTTTTTAAGTAAAATGAAAATATTCAATTTTGAACTTAGATTTTGAATTCTTCGTTTTATGAAAAAAGTATCGAAATTGAATATTTTTTCGCTCTGTA
>CAJFCP010017765.1:3651-15460 GCA_904066005.1 Synergus itoensis | reverse complement strand
GGACTTGCCCAATTTTTCGAAAAAAGTTTTTTGGACCACCCTAATGTCCCATCACTACTTCGAAGGAATCGGAATCGACTTGGCCATCCCTATTCTGTACAAAGGTCTCGATATAAAATCAATTGAAGATAAATTTCTTGGAGAAATTATAGTCAAATTTATAAATTTACAAATTTATAGAGTCAAACTGTGAATGAAGCGAAGTCTAACTCGATTGAAGAATGTACACTTTCCAGAGGCATTATAATATATATAAATATATATCATTTCGCTTCCATTTAGACGTAAAATTTTAGTCGTAAGACATTAGTAGTTTAAGAAATATAAAATCGGTACATGCGCGTACCTCGAGAACGAGCGTGACCTTAAGGTCGTTTCACCGGAGTAGCCCGGTCTTTTGGTGGTATAGAGACTGAAACGAGGATAGCAGCTATACAGTTGTGGCTATCGATATGTTTGCAGCGGACCATTACAAAGACGATTTGGTCCAAGTCAGTAGGTGGAGCCTTGGAGACCGGCACTCGCGCAGCCTAAGCCACGTATCTAACATCACCTTCTCTATATATTACCTTAACTCACTACGTGTTTATATATGCCAACATATATACACATGTATATATGTATGTATACTTATACAATATACATACATATACACATAAAAACATACATATATTATCGTTATATTATGTATAAATTCGAGATAAAATGCACCGTGCGCCTTCCGATTCAAAAAGTCATGATTTTATGCATTGGATGCTGGCACTGCGCCAGTATTGCAAGAACGCTCATCCAGACGAATTTTCGGATGTTCATTCAGTTTTTTGTAATATATAACATATAAATATATGTTTATTTTATTTTTATAAATTAGTATTTTAATAAATATTTATATACCGAGAGGTTTTATATAAAATGTAATATATTTACCTAAATTCTAAATAAAGAGAAAATTATTTAAATTTAATATAAATATTAAATTTTTTATTTGATTAATAAATTATTTATAATAATTTATAAATAAATTATTATTATGAAATATAATATTTAAATAATGTTATTGTAATTTTAAATTATTATATATAAGAAATTAATTAATTAAATAAATAAATATAATATATTTAATAATATATATTTTATTTCAAATTTTTTTTTAATGCTGACAATTAAATTTTATTTAAAAAAGAAGTTATACGATTGTGGCGTCTTGTCACCTATTGTCATAAATTAATAATCAACAAAATTATTTGGTATTATATTCATTAAGAATCCGAGTATCCAAGTATTGATCCAATATAAAATGCTATACGAGGCTCTAGAATTCTTTGGAAATCATCAAAAATCTTTTAAAATTTCGTCACATTACCCAAAATTCTTTGGGAATTCTGGAAAATTTAGAAAATCAGTTTCAAACATTGAAAATTTAAAAAAAAAATTAACTATTCGTTCATAAAATACTTTTGAGATTCTGAAAAAATTTTTGAAATCATTTTAAATCTTTGAATGAAATTCTTTAAAATCACTTGAAATCTTTTATACTATTTTGAAATTTTTTCAAATTTATTTGAAGTTATTTGAAATTTAGTTAAATTCCATCAAATTCTTTTTAAATCCCTTGAAATTTGGTAAAATCACGTATTTTTAAAACCTTAAAATCTTTTAAAAAATATTGAAAGATCTTCAAAATTTTCAAATCTTCCGAAATTGTTAAAATTCCATGAAATTCTTTTTAAATCTCTATAATCGTTTTAAACTCATTTGAGTTTTTTCAAAATTTGCATTAATCTTCAAATGTTTAAATAATGAAATTCCCGAATATTCTCTTTCTTTACAACTTCCTTCTTGAAAATCTCAATCAATGAAACGATGTGACTTCTATAAAACTGTACATAAGCTCTTATTGCCCATAATAGTTTAATTAGAAAAATGGGCCTTCTTGCATCTGTACTTGTCTATTACTTTAAAAATACCTAATAACCTTTTCGTAATTTTGTACGTTTCGGACAAAAGCCTAAGAAAATTGATCAAAGCAACCATGAAACATTATGATTATGCATTATTATTATAATGCATTAATCGTTATCAAAGTAATCATGAAACATTAATTCAACGTTATCAAAGCAAACATGAAATATTAACGCATCGCTTTCAAAGCGCATGCATACCAACACTTTTTGAATCGGAGACGTCGGCTGCTATATACCCAAATCAATGTGGATATTGATATGGGTCTATCGATCTTTTTACATTAAATCCGTGGTACTGGCTGATTGCTTAATTTGTTCCTTTGTTTAACACCCACTTAGTCCTGCCGATGCATAATTTTCGCTGAAAGTAAAGCCAATTGAGAAGCAATAAACCATTGAGAGTGCATTTGAAAAGCCTCTGTTAAAATCGATTAAAGGCCTGATTAACATTCGGATCAAAAGTCTGATTTGATTAAAATCCATGAAAATGTATTCAAATTGCATTGCGCAGTTCAATGTTAATATGAAAATTGTGCATAAGCAGGGACTCAAGTGGATCGGCAGGGTGAACACGAATGCTGTATCTAAGCTCGTCATATTTAATATTTCTATTAAATAGCGAATCAGTAGCTCACTTTTAACAATAGTGCATGCAACTTTGATCCAGCTCACAAGTTTTGCAAGCCTCGGTTAAAAAAAAAAAACCCGCGAAACTTGCTTACAAAAGTTACAAAAGCAACAAAGCCTAAACTTACTAAGCCTCATTACAAATACCAAAGTAATTAAACTAAAGTAATTAAACTAAAGTGAAGTAATTGAACTAATTGAAAATAAGTAAAAGGATGAAACTTGTGGGCATCAATGCATGGTATAGATAAACTGGTTTGTTCTTGCAACCACTTTAATGAGTTGATTCTTCACCAGTTAGAACTTTACGTAGAGCTTGTTACAGCAATTTATAAGAACGTGAAAAAACGTAATATCATGGCTACTCTAATTCCGACAAATCATGAAAGTAGAATTAAAAGAGATTCAATGAATGAAATGAGATTACGTTTGCTCGCTTAGATGATTTATTTCCTAGTTCTTATTCGTACTTTTTGAGATTTTGGTTTGCATGCCTGTTTTGTTCAGACGTTATAACATATAAGTTATGGAGCAAACATCTTTTCGAACTGTTTCTCACATGGTTTCGAGTTTTAAGAAGGTGTTTGCTTTTGCATGAATCTAGTTTTGATAAGTTGCATGTTGAATGTTTAAGATTCTTATTTACATTCTTATATTCCTCTCGCTTCACCATCGATCATTAAACAGTAGTAATTGAAGAGAACAATTGGGTTGTTACAACTTTATTTATGGTTGAAGACGATGGTGAGGAGGGAATTGCATGCTATATGTGTTTGCACAGTTTTTAGGGAATTTCACAGATTTTCCTGTATGTTAAGGATAAATTGTAGAGTTTGTGAGTCGATGACTCGCAACACTTTTAGAGAAATAGCATAATTGTGAACTGGCCCCGAGTAGAGTTCTAGGGTCTGATTTTTAACGGTGATCGAAACGGTGATGAGCTTTTCATGACTTCTGGAAGTTGAAAATTTATAATTTTTTAAATGTTGAACTTTACTCAGGGTCCACAGGAATCTCTCGTGCATCTGTGCATGTGCATGCTGAAGAACATGTATACTGTTAATAGTGAGCTTAATTAAGTTAGAAGTTAATAAGAAATGAGAAAAATTGTGAAGTGTACCAGGCAATGTCTTCTTTGTTTGGACCAAGTGACGGAGAGCTGCATTCTTTATACAAAAAAAATAAAAATAAATAAAAAATAAAAACAAATCGAGCCTCGAGTTTTCGGTTATTCTCAGTTACTAGGTTCACATCGGAGACGCGAGTGTTCCACCGAAGTATTTCAATATGTTCCTAACTCGGAGAGAAAACAGACACGCAACTTCTCGACTTTGTGAGATACATCACAATTTGTCTTGGAAAACCATTGCTTGCCTTTCGAGTGCGAAAATTGTCTAATTTGAGGAGGCAATTTTAAAAGAAATTAGGTCGAATGCTTATTATGGGACAAATTGAAAGTAGGGCAATTTTCACTCATTCAGTAACGTCAAATTCAAGAAAAACTAGCATTAACATAATCGATCGTTATTGAATTCGATGATTGTTTGCACCGTGGCACTGACACATGATCTTAATCACCCAGCACCATCTCATCGCCGGAATCGCTAATTAATGTAAGTGGTTCTTCCGGCTGAGGTGGCGCTTGGTTCTTATGGACAAATTTGGTGTGGGCTGACATCTATGTTAGATTACAACATGTCCATTCGCTGCTGCTAGGCTTGAGCAAATATCGTACGCAAAGTAAAAAGGGACTAAATGCCAAGAAAAAAAAAAAAAAAAAAAAAAAATGAAGAACAAAATCTTCCAAAAAGAATATGAAGAGCCGAGGTTTTTCTTTGCGTGCCTTGATTGCTACAGCACAGTGTGTAATTTGGTTTACTAAATCATTGGGCGGTTTGCATCGATAGATTTTTACTACTGAAAGCATGAAAGCACACATGAATGCACTCCTCCAAAGAAGCTGTATGATTGCGAGACTTACAGACCGCCCAATCTGCGATTATATATCATGCAATTATAAAGAACTTATAATCATGTTTGACCTTTATTTATTGGATATTTTCAGAAATTTGTGGTTTGCTGAATCTTGTCACAACTTTTTTGATGTGTGAAGCACACGCGCGCAGGCACAGATCTGTGGCTAATCAGGGGAGGGTGTAGGGAGGGTGTCTTTGAATTTTTTTTTATAATGAATGAAAGTTAACGCCATGGGGTGTTTAATTTCACCCCCTCCCCCTTGGATCTAGTGCGCATGCGCGCGTGTGTTCGCGCGCGTGTGTGTACATATATACTTACTCATCGTACCACTGTACTCATTGTATAAATTACACATTCACCGCTCGAACACAACTTCTCGGCCAATCTCTTGAACTGTATTGAATTTTGTCTTGTTAAAACGTACCACTTAATCGAATCATCATTAATTGGCTTGTTTTGTCATCACTTTCGAACCGATTATTACTTCTTACATTTTGGCTTTATTTTAGCTCAGTTTTACAATTCTTTTCTCACCCGATCGAACCCGAGAGTAATGCTTCCACCAATCGGTCGGGATGTTCAAGATTTGTCGATTATTTGGAAGAAACAATTGGTAAACGTTAATTTCTATCTAAACATTAACTTTTCTCTAAACGTTAGCTTTCTAAATGTTATGTTCTCTCTAAACGTTAACTTCTTTCTCAATGTTAACTTCATTATAAACGTTAATTTCTCTATAAATGTTAAATTCTCTATAAACGTTAACTTCTTCTCTCTAGTGGTGAACATCTACTCTCGGGTATGATTGTTAGACAATGTAATTGGCTTTTACCTTGATTGCGTAATGCTATTTGCTTTGAGATCAGTTTTGTATTATACCTTAGTTTTAGAATTGAAGGTAGGTCAGATTCATGTGAGTTTCATGCGAGAATAGTTTGACCCATTTTTCAGGTTCATCAGGTTGGGTATAACAGTTTTCGATTTCTTAGTGTAATTTGAGTAATCGTGCACGTTTGATACTCGGTGTTTCCGGCCAATGCATCAGTAGAGTTGCAAGATTGTCACCAAGTTTCCGGTGCCAATTTGACGCGTTTGTTTTTCAGGTTTTCAGGCTTCACAGCCTTATTCACATAAAAACTCAGATTTGCTCAGATTTTCCTGGTTTCAATTAGGTTGAAGTTTCAGACGTCCAGTCTGACGATTTCTTATTGAGACGCTTAAATATTACCCAAATTTCATTTTACCTAAGTTTCATTTAGTCGAAAATAAAGTTATCGTACACCTATTTACCATAATTTTTATTTATCCGAATTGTCAACTGACATAATCCCTATTTGTTCTAAATGCTTTTTACAATATTTTTTACTATATCGAATTGTTGTTTGGCATAATTTCCACATTTAAGAACTTCCATTTGGCATAATATTAATTTTCCCTAATTTTCATGTAATCTAATTCTTATTTTTCCGAATTGTTACTTGGCATAATTTTCATTTAATCTAATAAGTAAAATAAATTAAAATATTTTCGTTCAAAATGTACCAAATTTTATTAGTATTTAATTATTTATTTTATTTAAGAAATTGTTATAAACAATAAACAAACATGCAAAATATATTTATAATATTGATAACATTTTATAGTTTTTATTTGCAATTCCTCTGAAACCGTTACAATATTGTAAATTATTATTGTTATTAATTATTAAATTATTTTTAAACCTGTCATTTTAAGGTAACTATTTTTCTTAATTAGTTTGTTTACAATTATTAATATCAGTTTTTGAAATTTAAATGCATTATATATGGTCTATATGGTTTTTGATTTTTCACTTATATTTTTAGGTTTTTCTTTATATATATTTTTTAATGATGTTTAAATGTATTTAAACATCTTCAAATCATTTCAAATTATTCCAAATGGACTGAAATCGTTTACAATATTTCGAAATCCTTTGGAATTTTACTTGCAAAAATATTTCCCATGCTTTCTGTTGAAGTAAAAAAATTATTATATAAAACAATTTTTTTAGTGAGAATTTTTGAAGAAGAAAAAAATTCGTCTAAGTAGACGTCTGAAACTTCAGCCCAATCTGGTTTCATGTTTTTGGCTGAAACTTGAACTGTTTTGTTGAAAATCATCTGATGCTGTGAAGCCTCAAAATCTTATTCTCCCATTTGTCCTCAGATGGAGAATTGAGACTCGTCTCGATTGGTATCGAAATTGGGTGGCAAGTTTGCATCAGTAGATTTGTTCAATCCTTGAATTTGAATTATATCCTTGAATTTGAATTATATCCTTGAAATTGAATTATAATTTAGGTCTGTTCTTTATCTGACGTTTTCTTGATTCCAGAAGACAGAAAAATGAAATGCACTGCACTGACTGTAATCCTTGAACTATTCTCACATGTGACTCGCATCCGCGTGTACGTGTTTTTCGAAAAGCAGCCGAATCCAGGTCGCATCGTGTGGAAAAGCCTTAATTTGTCTACTCCTAACAACCAGCATGCAAGACACAATCTGCTGATTTTCGAAATCACGTACACGTTCCTATACTACGGCTCGAATCGCACCGAACGCGTTTACACAGAAGTGATATTATTATTGTTATTTCAACCTGTGACTCAATTGAGTTTTCATTAAAATTGTACCTTCGAGAAACTTGAATGTATGTCGTAGACGCACGAGGTGCAAGAAGGGCAATATACCAATCTTTCGATTATTTAATTTCACCATTACTTAGTGACTAACATTGTTTGAGCTTCAATTAGTATCTTGATTAAAAGTGGTGTACGTCATGTGTAAGATATACTTGGGTGTGGGAGTACCATTCTTGGTATTGAAACGTTTCAAATCTCCAGAGTCTCCGAATTCGGCTGCAGATCTATGAAAAACCCAGCAAAAATTAAAGTTTTGATACGAATTGAGTTGGAAAGACTAGGTCACGCCCAGAATCCCGCTTTGCGATAATGAAACATTAGACCAGTGTGATATATTATACACTTTATTATTTCTAACCATTTTTTTTTTCTTAATTATAGGTCTTTTGTTGGTGGCTCAGGTGGTAAGATGCGAGGTTTCCAATTCCTGAGCCGGTACCGATGGAAAACTTTTCTACGTACTTCTACCTATGTACTGACAAAGTATTAGACGTTTCACTTAGTTGCAGAAGATTTGAAAAATCGTAAATTTCAAAAGAAAATCGTAAATTTCAAAAAAATCGTTTTTTGGCTATAACTCAAAAATTTTCTTCTGGTGGTCCCCTCAGAGGAGGTGGTGACCCCATTTTAATGACCCCAGGTCGAGGGGCGCATTGCTTGTGGATACCGGACGATTTTGTGAGATATACCAGGACAGTTCTCTGGATATGGACGCCTAATTTGATGACCTTACACGGATGGTTCCACCCAACCTACCCTACCCGATGCTTAAGGGAATAATAATAATAGCGAACGAGGAGAACCTTGAGTCATTTGCAAATTTAGATCAAGTAATGAATGTGCCGAAACTTACGGAGACAAATCATCCAGCATTTTTAGTACCGAAAAAAAAGTTAATACCGAAAAATCAAAGTTTAACAAATGAGGGTAAATTAGAGCTTTTATCTTTACATCACGTTGATAATATTTTGCACTGAACAGATGGAACAATCTTATATGAGAAGTGACCCTGCGATGAAGAAATCAAAAAGTGATACTAGAACGTGGGATTTTTCGTTCCCAACCATACGACCCACGAGTTCATGCTTTCTCCTTCTAGCAACAGTCACGAACCTATTGATAGAGAAAGAAAGCATGCCCATGTAAAAATATTCTACATAATTTATATATAAAAATGATTGTAGAAAAATTAGACATGCTGAAATGATTTATCATACCAAGGAAATTGATTTGAGAGTATATAATTTTGATAGAATCAATTTTATGCAAAAATTAAATGCTCATTTTTACACGGGTGAGCTTGTGGGTCGTGTGGTGGAGGCCGAAAAACCCCACGTTCTGGCATGCCTGACCCCGTGAGAGGTTCATTCGGGGAAAAACATCGAGGGCTAACTCGGTGAAGGTTCCAGTCCAGAGTATTGTCCTAAGGATGGGTATGGCACAATGCGTTTACAGCCTGAACGCCAGGTGGAGCTCCGATAGGGGTCCACCCAGCCCTATGCATCGCCCCCACTCTTTCTGTTAATTTAGCATCCGGAGGCGTATCATAGTTCGGACTACCTGATCGGAGCGCCATCTATTGGATTTTTAGTCGAATTAAATAAATTGAATTGTTATGTACAGCAAAAATACTAAAATTCATTAATAACTTGATACTTTTTATGAATATAAAAGGAAAAACATAAAAAGTATCAAGTTATTAATGAATTTTAGTATTTTTGCTGTACATAACAATTCAATTTATTCAATTCGACTAAAAATCCAATAGATGGCGCTCCGATCAGGTAGTCCGAACTATGATACCCCTCCGGATGCTAAATTAACAGAAAGTGTGGGGGCGATGCATAGGGCTGCTCCAAGCCTACCTACGGGTAACATCTCCGGGACTCTGAACACGCATCGCGCTGCAACGTACTAACTCGCCGACTCGAGCCGTCGAGTGCAATTCTTCGTCTCCAGGCCATTTGGATATTCAACATCGGTGTTCCTTTCTTTTATTAGGGTAACCTCATTTCTTTGCCTCATAACAACCGAATTACGCTCCGTCAGTTTTCTGGAAGAAATTCGTAATAGTGTTGTGAAAGTGGTGTTGCCGTGTTCTGAGATATTTATTGCGGCCATCCGAGTGTCCTGGGAGGTTGTCCTTTGGAGGACCTCCTAAGGTCCTCGGCAAGTGCGTTGCAGTAGGTTTTCGAAAGGTCCGTTGTTCCACTTCTCGGCCTAACAAATCTTCGAGACGCTGTCGGGGACTCTTCCTACTGTTCCCCTTTCCCATGTCCGATGGAATCGTCTGGACCGAGAAAACGTAATAGGCCTAACCAACGCAAGAGACTCGCAGCCCGCCGTCGGACCAAAAACGCGCAATCAAGTGTCTCAAGTGTGGACGTGATTCCAGAGCAATCAGTGAACAGTGAAGAGGTTCAAGATTCCCATGAGCGAAGCGAAAACGTAGTTTTCCAACAAACTACGTATTACGAACCACGTCGTGAATTAGACATTATTCGTATTGACACGAGTGTGGCACAATCGGTGGTGAGTGATACAACTTTCGGACGTTTTAACGCAATTGAGGTTATATAATCGAACAGAGTGCTTCCCAGAGCATCAGTGAATATTATACTTGACGGTTCAGTAGAAAAAAACATGGATTATTTACCACGTTGCCAGGAATTTCCTACAGGATCAGCACGTTCCCAAACTTCGGCATGCGTTAGCCACAGACACTCAAACGTTTCGACCCCGTCCTTCCAACTCTCTGTGCCCGCGTGTGGAAATCCAATCGCTCCAGTATTTTTTACCTCCTACCCACAGAACATTTACGTGTTAGTGCCGCGGACCTCTATGTGTGTGCCCGTAAATTGCCCCCTCTGTGCTTCAATTCTATTTTGTGCTTCTTGTAAGAACCATTTTCTATGCCTCGCAACAAGAAGCGCATAAATCTCCGGAGGAGACTAATCGCTAAACGCAAAGCCGCTTTAGCGGAAAACCTTTTAGATTCCCCCAACGACGCTGTTGACCTAACCTCAACAGCTGCGATACAGTGCCACGGCTCATACAGAGAACATTCTCTATACCCTGACATCTTTACGAGTGGACCAACGTTCGAATTCCTGCCCCATAGTGCAGATAATCGTGTGCGTTACATTCAGGCCGACCAACTGTCCCTCTCTTCTGTTTCCTCGCTGGAAATAAATTCCTTCGATGACCTCCGGGATTATTTGTGTCGTCATATACCACACACACCATTTCCTTCGGTCCCGTCTTTTGAGCAGGAGCCCGTAGTGCCAGACTCTTACACTCTCTAGGAAGTCGAACAACCCTCAACACGGTCCAGAAAACCGGATAGTGTAATAACCATCGATTTACGTGATTCCACCCACCACGTTGTTCCAACTAGGTCCAAGCCTCGGATTTTGTCGAATGACCTCTTCAACGCCAAGGTCACGATTGTTCCACAGACTCATAAACATCGAGATACTGAACAAGGTCCAGCAACGTGTGAACTACCAGGCGGGCTACTTCCAACAGGACACTCCCCCCTGAGTGATAACACCTCAGACGATAGCGCCGCAACCTTGCAACTCTCTCCTTCACGTGAGGCGATTCTCCTGCGAACGCCATCACCGCCAATCGTCGACAACGATGACGTCATAATCCTTAGCACTTCGTCGCTGGATTCGTCTTCGGAAAAAGAAAGAGAGGAATCTCCCAAGTGTCCTTCTCGTTTGAAAAGCGTAGTTATCGTACCTGAAGGATCCCACTTATAAGTGACCAATCAAGTCCCTTCCCCGCCGAAGTTCAGGAAACGTGATAGGACCTCTCTCTCGTCCTCAGACACAGAGAACTTGAAACCGAAGGTGTTATCAGCTGTCTTCAGATCCAAGCGTCGCAAGAGGAACCACTAGGGATCCGCAGCATAAATACCGACAATTCTCCTTCTGAAAATAGGAAGCACATCCACAAATTCCCCAGCGACGCGTTTCTGTGTTCAGATTTGTTCTGGACCTGACGTGCCCGTGGAATTATCCAAAGATTGTGTGTAGACCATCCGCGATCAGGTAATTACTTATTACCTCCTATCTTCGCACTCAACGGCCCATCATAAATGGATTGGTGTAACAAAAAAAAATCTGCCCGCTTCGCGGGCACATTCTCATCGCGCGCGGCTCGCTTCGCTCGTAAAAATAAGCGCGCCTACGGCGCGCGGGGGGTTGAATATAGTTCGATCGTCGCGCTTCGCGCTCCGAAAATATTTACACGTCGCGCTTCGCGCTCCGTGTTGCGCGCTTCGCGCGCTTGTGCTCTGCAGGAAGCTTACACCTTACAGGACGCTCGTACCTACATGTTTTTTTTAAATTACTTTAAATTTAAATTTAATTAAATCAAATTTAAATGAAATTAAATTACAGCTTTGAATGTAAAAGAAAACTAATTTACTTAAGGTTCTATCGTCCTTAAGGAGCACATTCTCATCAGGGCACTCGCGCTTCGCGCTCGATATTTGATTTAAACCTCGCGCTTCGCGCTCGGCTCTGTTTAACAATATTTTTCATGATTAAAACGAAAACTACTCATCCTT
>CAJFCP010017685.1:0-12011 GCA_904066005.1 Synergus itoensis | reverse complement strand
GTTTTTTGGGTTCAGGGGGTCCCAAAACGTGGACATTTGACAAAAACGGGGGGGGGGGGTCAAATTTTACACAAATCTAATACCTTCTCTGATGAGAATGTAAAAAAAAGTCTGCTATAAACGACGATATATGCGAATAATAATAAAAAATTACCACCGGAAATTATTATGAAAGAGATACATATTTGAATCTAACTTGTTTACTATTCAAAATTGTCGTTATTTCTAAAACCTTTCATATTAATTGATTAATTCTTTTCATGAAATATAAATTCTCATTTACAATTCAAATAATTTTACACTTTAATTTGCAATAATTAATATTATAATATAAATATTATACAATTTTTCTTTACAAAATACTTATGTTTGTAAAAAAATGGTTACCATTAGTAATTGGCTTCCTTTTTATCTTACAAATTTAATTTCTTTAACTTAAGGGGTTACACTACCCAGGCGTGTCGAAAAAAGAAGCTTTTTTTGTGAATTTTTTTCTCGAGTTGTATGTGGTGGATAAAAAAAATTTAGGGCTTTAGTACACATATATTAAAGTTCTCAAAAATATTTTTTATTTATGTATTTACAACAAAATGGCGTCGTGGCAGTATAAGAAACGAAAAAAAAAAAATTTTGGAGGATGAAAACGGTGTGCAGCGTAGAAGTACTGGTGTGTCATCTGGAACAAAAAAAAAATTTTTTTCTTAATTTACAATTGTTTTTCTGTCGAAGTACCCAGGATTTTTATGATTGATAAATTACTACGTTTGTAGTTAACAATTTAAAGTCGATTTTTTGCTAAAAAATGAAAAAAAAAAATTAAACTCTTACAAATTTGTGAATTTTCTAACAAAATTTAAAATCCTGGGTACTTCGACAGAAAGACAATTTTAAATTAAGAAAGAATTTTTTTTTGTTCCAGATGACACACCAGGACTGCTACGCTGCACACCGTTTTCATCATCCAAAAATTTTTTTTTCGTTTCTTATACTGCCGCGACGCCATTTTTGTTGTAAATACATAAATAAAAAATATTTTTGAGAACTTTAATATATGTGTAATAAAGCCCTAAAATTTTTTTTTATCCACCACATACAACTCGAGAAAAAAATTCACAAAAAAGCTTCTTTTTTCGACGCACCTGGGTAGAGTAACCCTTTAAGTAAATAAAATAATAATATTGCATAAATTCATGTAATTTTACAGGTACGACATAGCTTTCAACATCAGAAAATTCGGCACTTCGTATAAGAAAGCATCAAATGCTTCTGCGGAAAGTTTCCATGACAAATTAGGAGGATCTGTTGGTAGTCTGAACGATATGGTATCTCATTGCTTAAAGAAAAACGATAGTTTGCAAAAAAATAAAAATTCTTGTATCGAGTCTCATGATTACCGAGTAGAAACATCAAACGAAATGCAATTCAACAAAAAATCGAATTCAAGTGTAACATTTGAAAAGATCGCAAGGATTTTCAAAGAAGTTCAGAAAGAGCATAAAAAGAAAATGTCAGCTTTGATTGCTGAACAGTATAGAGAAAAAGTTCACTTAGAAGAAGATTTCAAACAACAAGAAAAGCGTTTAATCTCAGAAATAAAGAAAGCTTTTCCAAAATTATCAATATCTTCGCTCATGGATAGTTACTCAAATGTTGAAAATGAAGCGCCTCGAATGACGAGAACAACGAAATCGAATTCATCTAATTCGCCACATTCAAAGACTTCGAGAGTATCAAAATCTCCATATTCAAAGATATCATATTCACCATATTCAAAGAAATTTCTTTTGCCAAATTATTCAAAAGTAAAAATAAATTCATTCCCGAGCTCAAAAATTATCAACTCTAGAAGTGTTGATTCTGCCGCTGAGATGTGTCCACTAGAAGGAATTTCTTCAAATAAATTCGTTCGAAGTGTATCTTGTCATCAAATGAGTAATCGATGTACTCAAACTGCAAACAGCGAAAGTCCGTCCTCGGGTTCTAGCCCTATTTCAAGAATGCAAATCAATGAAAGTCCAGAAGAAAATTTCAGTCAAGAAGAACGTTTTATACAGCGACGACATTGTGCAGTCAGTCGCACGTTGTTTCCTTTAGAAAGTAAAAGTACTCTTGTTCCTGTTGTTGATAACACACTTTATACGGATAAGCATGTAAGTAACTCTTCTTTTTATTGAAACTCTTTAAATTTTAGCCTGAAACACTAAACTGGGAAATAACCGAAAATTATTCAAATTTATTCAAAAAAAACATATTCAATCACTCTAATTGTTTATAAAGTTAACAAATTATATCAGGTGACAAAAATATATCAATGTGCAACACAGTCAATGTGATTCGTAGACAATTGGAAGAAATTCGGTTCGTTTCTGCCTAAAACTGTCCAAATCATGCATTTGTTTAATAATTTTTTAATAATAATTGTTTATAAAGTTCACAAACAACATCGAATGCCACACTTTCGTGATCACATTTCACCTCGTTGCTCTAAACGAGCGATTTCGATATATAATGTGAAACTATGTCTCGACCATCTTATTTATGTAGAGTTTAACATTTGCGAAGGAATTCAAATTTATATCACGCCAGCTGTTTGAGTTTCGATACAAACAGCGATGAATTCCAATTTATCTATTATTTTCCTGAAACATAAGAAAAAGCACAGCTAGCAAGGATCTCAAGGTCGCAAGTCAAAATTGGCGTAACGGAATAAATCGAGACCAGATTTATCATGAGAAACAATTATAATGAGTTTATTTTAAATAATAACGACATAATTGTAGAAAACGTAATTTAAGTAGGCTAAATTCATTCGAAATTTACATGAATGAGCACTCTCGGAAAAATAGCACAAATCAAAATCAAATCAAGATTACATAACCAAGAAAATGGGCGAAGCATGGCAAAAATCACATCATTAAAATACATCATTACACGGAGAGAAAAATCAAGGTTTGAAAGCATGAATCTTCATAGTTTCGGACCTTGTAATTTTTACATAGTTCCAAAGCATGAATTTCACAAGTTTAAACCATGAATTTATGATTTAAAAGTAATGAACCTATTCATGGATTAAAACTAGGGCATCCATGCTTCAGCAGCCGCTTGAGCGTCGTGGTACGAAACTGCGAAGTCCATGCTTTAAAAGCTTCGAATAGCTCATAGTCCAAAGCCAGGAGCTTCGTGGTTTTAAACTGTGAAAATCTCTTGGGTTCCCCCTCCATTCACACGAATCTCTTGGTTTTGGACTATGAGCTATTCCGTGGTTTTGGCCTATGCTACTCATGCTCCTGAAGTATGATGTTCATATTGCAAAACTATGAGTGCCGTGTGTTTCGAGCATGAACACATTCCATACTTTAGAACCATGAATTCATGGTTTAAATCTACGATTGTTTCGAGGTTTTGAACCGTGGGATATTTCCGTGGTTTCAAACCTTGATTTTTCTCTCCGTGTAATTAAAATGAAATATAAAATTATTAATTAATCTTTGCCGTACTTGTCAGAACAAAAGGGCGTTACCTCAGTCATCACAGACAAGATCCACAATTAAATTCTTCAATTAAATCCCAAATTAGCCACTTCAGCTTTACAAATTTTAGTTCGTTTCGACGACGAATAAAATTAGCTTCTTGCCAACAAGACTTTCAGAAAGAGAGTGTAGAAGCTTGGCAAAGGCGGAAATTCGCTGACAGATGGGCGGAAGTCAGTCAGCCATCATCATGAAGGATGTGACCAATCACGACAGTTACTCGAGTCATGTGACTAGTAACGTAGCTCTGTCACAAGTCACCACAATGTCTAGTCACTAATGTGCCTTGCACTCATATTTTAGAGTGTTCAAAAATTAGTTCACGGAATGTCTGAGCATTCACTAATGTGTTCTCAAAAATTCACTAATGACGCTAAGAGAACTTGTGATTGTAAGTTCCGTCTTCCAGAATTCCAAACGGAAAAATATAAAAATCACCAGAAGCGCGGGGTTCCGCGCGTCACAGCTGTCGACTGAGGCGGCAGCACGAAGTAATAGTAAAAAGTAGTATCTCTGTAAGTGGGAGTAGGATAAATACACCTCCAATAATTATGACGGGTTTATAAAACGTAATAAACGTTTTCTACATTTTTGTCAGACGCGTTGATCTTTTCGTCTCATGTGATATTCCCCCTCTTCATGCATTTTGAGGTTATGTTTTGTATATTCAAAATATATAGCATATAGGGGGAATATATCACGTGACACGAAAGTATTAACGCACATGACAAAAATGTAGAAAACTTTCATTATGTTTTAGACATAGAGATATTATAAATAGAGTAGATTTATAATATCTCTATGGTTTTAGACTCCCGGCATAATTCTTGGAGATGTTGTCGTCCCACCTCTGGCTACCAAATGCATAAGGAGATAACACTCTGCACTATTACTTCGTGGGTGGCAAATTCGCAGTCGGAGAGGTGACGGGCTCTGGCGTCTGGCGGGAGTATTGACGCGATTCAAATTGCTGACATCCTTCGTTCCTTCTTAATATATGACATCCTTAGTAATCGACATCTTTCTTCAATCGGAATGGCTCGAGGTTACATAAAAAACATTACAATCAGAGAAAGTTAACCTATTGTATTTAATTTCGAGAGTGCTCCGAAAGTTCGTGGTGTGGCTCCATTTTCTGGTTATCAATTTACCGAACGATACGAGTCAAATAATTACTGTATTCAGTGCCGGTTGCTAACTATATCTGTGACGATACAGATTGAAAATCTGCAACGTCACAATAAATATACTTAAAAAACAACATAACCCATCATACTGGTTATTTGTTGTTAATGTTTTTTTTAATAACATATGTAACGAGGGGTTACACGCGTGTGCGTGCCTCACGCACACTTACATCAGGGTTTCGTCCACAAGCCTCGCTAGACGCCTTCCCCACTCCTACTCTCCCCACTCTTATTCTCCCTACTGCAAGCGCCGGCCATTGTTGGCGCATTCTTTAAAACCGTCCGCACCACGTACTTTCATTCGGTTCAGCTGTGCGAGTCCCACCGACTAGTTCGGAGAAACTCTCGCCCGGTGAAAACTCATCCGCTTTACCTACCGATAGGCGCTTCTATGGTAGGCTAAGCGTAGCTGAAATCGCAAGGGATAGGTGCTCCTATACTTGCCATTTCCAAAACTCTTCTTCTGAGAAAGATCGTCAACGAACAGGCGCTTATGTCGTTGTCAATCCGAAGTCGACGAAATGCCAATTATTAGGTGCTTCTAAAATTGACATTTCCCGCAAACCGTCTTTTCCTATCTCTCTTTCCATTATTTCTAATATTTAAATAATTCATTCTCCGTTCTTTTGAAAGCCTTTCGTAAAAGAAACTCTAACTTCTGTCATTCTTCAAAATAAAATCATAAAATTAGGGAAATTTAATTTACTCTCATCAGGCGCTACTGAGAGAGACAAATTAAACCGACATAGCTAATATTCAATAGATACTTCTATGAATATTATCTATTATTAATAAATTAGAGATGTACACAACTGAACCTTATTTTATCTTCCTATTAGTCCACTCTTCTTTCCGCCGTACCGTAAATTTCGTAGAAGTGGGGGCTAAGACGTCCATAAATTGTAATCCGTCAAATCACCTGTGTGTCTAGTTTGTTTCACCGAATTCTACTATTTTTTATGATAATTAATCGACACACCGTTTAACCGTAAACCGTTTCCGAAAACCGTAAATTCCGCGTAATAAGTATCAAGAACCGTCATTTAATTAACACTAGATTAATTTAGATATGTAAACTATAGGTAAATAAACATTGTATATTCTTATTAGTAAAAATTATAGATCTGTTTTAATTATCTCTAAAACCTAACCCTGGCTAGGCTGAAGCGTCCGCTGAGATAATTATACTACGGACCCCGGAAAAACAGATCGTTACACATATAACTTGACCTGTTAACAGTTTTTTTTTTCTTCCACCGACCCTTTTGCATTAAACGTGACGCCTGATGCTATTGAGAAAAATTTTCACAGAGAACTAAAAATAAAAATTTTTAAGAGCTACATTTTTTTCGCCATTTATATTATTATTTATATTATATTATTTATGTTATATTTTGTAAGAGACTTATTAATGATTAGTTGAACTTAATTATTTTTTTTTTAATTTTCAACTTTTCATAATAATTTTAATTAAAAAATTACCAATACATAATAAGTAGAAATGTTGAATTCTTTACTAATATGAACTCGAATATGAATGAAAGGTTTATTGAATCAATTGAGGTTTCGGATGCAAAAAAAGGCACATAGAATTATCGAATTTTAATTCTTGAAGAATATATTTGAATATGAAATGTCACTCTGCATCTTTTTTCCTGTAGATAAAAATTCTTATTATTTTTTTTCTGATGCTCGGCCTGAATCGGACTTTTGTAACTTCAATAGTTTCGTTTACCGATGTCATTTTGAGCAGACAAAAACTTCGCAACATAATATGTAAAACCCCAAGGTTGTTCTATGTACTAGAGGGAATCTTATTCCTTTTTAATTTTTTAATTATAAGTCCTCTTCCCGGAGGATCTTTGATGTCTCCTTTCTCCAAACGCTTTGGAAACTGAGGATTTACAATTTCCGGAAGTAGGCAATCCATGTAGAATCTGAAATTCCATTACAAATATATATTAACAATTCTTTACTTTTTCGTCATACATTCAAGTAAAACTTTGATAACTTTTAGCGAGTTCTAAAAATAATTTTTTTTTTAAAGATGTGACGGGGAAAGACATAATTGTTTGTAAATAATTCTGTTTTGATGTCATTTTAAAATTTTAATAATATATATATAATCAGGATCGCCAATAATTGATTTAAATTAAATAATTGATTAATTTTTTTATTCACTATACAATTAGAGTCTGGCCCGTGGGACAGACTTATCGATACGAACGTCAGAATATTAATGATCGCTTTGGCATTTGATCGAAGCGATGGCTTTACAGTTTATACAATAGTAGGGTTGCGAGGTGCTAGCGATGCACATTTCAGCTCAGACATTTCTAGTGGTGCCTGCGTGGTAACAGCGTTACACTCCCCGCTTTGGATTCGTTTTACTCCCGGAAAATGTATTCTGACATTTTGGGGTATTATTTCTGGTTCGTTTGAATCGTCTATTTCTAATATCGGTGGTGACTGAGGAATGTACCTTACAATTGGCTGTGGGTTTACATTTTCTATCCTATTTTTTACGCACAATAAATTAATACATAATTTTGGACATACATTTTTGAGTAAGTTACAGAAGCCGCATTTGTAGAAAATGTATATCAGAACTAAGCCTATTGATGAATAACCGATGTATGACAAAATTTCGGATGCTTTTTCGCTCCAAGTACGCGTTCGTCGCTCCCGCTGAATTTTATTTAAAGAATTTTCAATATCATCTAGTGATTGACTCATTTCCTTTAAGTCTATTGGTTTGATTGCTTTTTGCAGAGGTAACATTTTTGATTCTAACAATGATAATTCATCAGCATTAAACGGTATTTTAATTGATTTATTGTAGTAAGTGACTGTTCTGATTTCAGAAGTTTTTTGTAGTTTTATAATTACGCTGTTAGTATGAAGAATACAATTTTCATCTGATTCTAGAAGAGTTGCTTCGGATAAAGTTAATTGCTGAGAATTTTTGTCGCAAAGAATGTTTAGTTCAATTTCTTTTTCAGGAATTAATAAGTATCCTTTTTCGTCATTTAATTGGATATAAACAAGTTCGTAAATTTTGAATGGAGACATTTGACAAAAGTTATAGTCAAGACTTTTAGCACTTGTTGTTATAATTTGATTATCACAAGTATGATTTTTTGATATTACGTATGATGGTTGGTTACGTTTGCATATTTTATGAACATCAAGATTTTTACAATTATTGATAGTGTCCTTGTCAGTTGGAACATACAAAGTTTTCTGTTTATTAATCATTAAAAATTCGTGTTCAGGAATGACAGCAAGAAAGACATTTCCAATTTTTTTAGGGATGGGGATTAGTGGTAAAATGGAGAAATTTTCGGATTCTAAGAGGGGAATTTTAATTGAATACAGCAATCTTTTGTTGGCAATTGTTATACTTATTTCGGAAATATCAATTAGATGTTGATAGTTTTCTTCAATTAGTTGAATTGGGTATTTACTATTGTATTTTATTTCAAAAGTTTTGAGTTCTTCCATAAGTATTTTGGGAGATAATATTTGCGGATGGATGATGCCATGTTTTCCGTCATTCACTGCATCTATCAATAAATTTATATCCTCACTTAGCTCATTAACAATTAAGGTACAAATTGTCAATTGATTCGAGATTATTATATTTCTTGTATTATCATTAATACTGTTTGTCATGCGGTTAAATTTTTCGATATTTTGTTTGCTGTGTCCTTCTAATAAGGCAATATCGTGGGATGCAGAATTCAGTAAAGTTTTCAGAATTTTTGTTTGATTTGTAATGCTGGAAGAAAGAACTTTATTATCGTCAAATAATTTGTCAAATTCATGATTTACGTAATCGAGGTCATTTTGATCAAGGGTTCCAAATAAGCTTTTGGATGCACTTCCAATAAAATTAAAAAATCCTCTTTTGTTTCTGATAAGTCCTGATATGTGATTTAACAATTGACGATTGTTATCTAAACGGTTAATGCGATTATTTACAACTTTTAATTCAAATTTTCCAGCACAGTTTCTACACATCATTAGAGTGTTAGTGTAGATTTCACGAAGTTTTATAAATCTCTCGTTGATGTTTTCCGTTTTGACAGCGACGATTAGATTCCAAGTCTCGTGGTAAAGCTGAGCCGGTCCAATATTTTCTGCAAAAACTGTTGTATGTTTTAGGGATTTCGTAGTAATATTTCCCAAGATAGTGGGGATGAACTTCATCAGTAAGAATAGATTCTTCATCTTTACGCTTCAAAAAAAAAATTAAGAGTGAAATGCTTTTAGACGGTTTGCGTGCGTAAGGTAACGTTCCCCTTTTATGAGAACAAAATAATCGCTATTATTTACTTTTTCGATAATTGGAAATGGGCCTTTCCATTCCTTACTTAATTTATTTTGTTTGGATTCATTGTGGATTAAGACAAGGTCACCTGGTTCGAAAATGTGTTGTGGAATGACGATTTTGGAATCTTGTTTCTCTTTGTATTTTTGCTTCGATTTTTCAATTTTTTCTTTTGCTTGTCGTAAATATTTTTCATGGCGTGTTTTCCATAATGAGATCAAATCTTCGTATTTTCATGATGGAGTGGTTGCTAACATTGATGGTAAATTAGCTTTTCTACCAAAAGTAAGCTCAAATGGTGAAAAACCAGTTCCTTCATGTTTTGCAGTATTGTAGGCCATTGCAATAATTTTTAAGTTTTCATCCCAATCATTTTTATTTTCTTCCGTAGCTGTTTTAATTAAGTCTTTTACAGCAGAGTGTGCTCTTTCTAGTGATCCATTGCTTTGTGGGTGGAAAGCTGTTGTTTGAATGTGTTTAATTTTAAAGAGATTTTCAAAAGTTTGAATTAGCTCGCAAACAAAATTTCTTCCTCGGTCGGTTAAAATATGTTTCGGTGATGAGAATATATAAATGTAGTGATCAAAAAGTTCATTTATTATTGATTCAGCCTGTACGTTTTTCATTGGAATCAAAAGTAGGTATTTTGTTAACATATCTTGAATAGTTAAAATATATTCATTTCCCTTTGTAGTCAATGGTAGGGGCCCAAAAATATCCATAGCAATTTTATCGTTTGGTTCAACAGGCGTATCAGGGATAATTGCTTTAACTTTTGGCCTAATGCGTGTTAACTTTTGAATTTGGCAAATAGGGCATTTTCTTATATATTCACAAATGTCGCTTTCCATATTTTTCCAAAGTCCTCTCTGTCTTGCTCGTTCATTGGCCTTATTTTCTCCAAAATGTTGTGATGCATCATTGCCATGACTTTCTTTACTAATTTCTTCTTTTTCCTCTTTAGTCAATTCTTCATTTGGTGTTGTACAGACATAAAATGTTAATTGTTTATTTTCATTTTCCAAAAATGTGATTAGTTCTTTTATTTTAATTTTCTCGAGATTTGTAACAGTTGGATTCGAAAAGTGAAGTCGTACTGTCTTTAACTTTCGTTTTTTACTTCGCTGTACTGCTTCATTTAATTTCATTAACCATATTTTTTCATTATAGTCTGGCAGTTGAATTGAATTTCCAGTTTTTCTATTTGGAATTTTAATCATTTTTATCCAAAGTTTTCCTGCGGCATTTGGTTTCCATTTGGTTCGGTTTTCTGAACGATTTAAAAGCCATTTATTATATTTTTATACTAGTTCAAGATTAAATTCTTCATTTTCATTATTTTTTGACAAGTCAGCTATTTTTCTATTCTTGAAAAAGATTGTGTTGTTATTTTCTTCTTCAGAGGAACTCATCGGTTCAGTATCGGACCCTGTTAAAGTGGAGGAAGTTAATTTGTTGTTCCTTTTTACTTTTTCAAACGTTTATTCTTCATTATCATTATTTTCTTCTTCTGAGCAGGTCATTGGTTCAGTATCTGATTCAGAGAAACTAGATTGACTTTTATTATTTTGAGGTGCACTGGAAATTGAATCATTTCTATCATTATTTATTCGTTCCGTTGAATCTTTTTGAACTGAGAAAACTCTTGATAATGCGTCAGCTGCAGTATTTTTTTTTCCTTTTATATAATCGATTGTATAGTCATATTCTTCTAAACGGATTCTCCATCGTAGAAGTCGTGATGCTGGATCTTTCACGTTCATTAACCACTTTAATGCTTGATGATCGGTTTGAATTTTGAATTCTCTTCCCAGTAAATATTGTCGCAATCTCGTGGTTGACCAAACGATAGCCAAAAGTTCTTTTTCAGTTGTTGTGTAATTCAATTCTGCTGCATTTAGAGTTCGTGAAATATAGCAACAAGGATGTCCTTCTTGTGATAAAATTCCGCTAAGTCCTACATTTGAAGCGTCGGTTGTTAATGTAAAGTCATTTTTAAAATCGGGATATCGTAAAACAGATGCTGAACAGAGACATTGTTTTAGATTTTGAAATGATTTTTCGCAATTTGACGTCCAGTCGAAAATTGTATCCTTTTTTGTTAATTCTATTAATGGTTTGGCTATGGTTGAAAAATTTTTTATGAATTTTCTATAGTAGCCAGCAAGTCCAAGAAATGATTTGACTTCAGTTGGTGTTTTTGGGGTTTTAAAGTTTGTTACTGCTTCTAATTTTTTTGGATTTGGTTTCACTCCGTTTTTTGTGATAATATGTCCTAAGTATTCGAGTTCAGATCTTAAATACTCGCATTTATCGGGTTGTAATTTCAATCCAGTCTGACGTAAGCGCTCGAAAAGTGTAATCATCTAAATAAACAAAGAAAATTTTTCCTGTTAGTCCTCGTAAAGCGGTGTCCATCATTCTTTGAAATGTGGCTGGGGCATTTTTAAGTCCAAACAGCATACGTTCATATTCGAAATGTCCTTCTGGTGTTGAGAACGCAGTGTATTTTTTGGACTCTTCATCCATTTTAATTTGATGAAATCCTGAACTTAAATCGAAGGCAGAAAAAAATTTTGCTTTCCCTAAATGATCAAGGATATCATCAATTACGGGTAAGGGATATGCGTCTTGATCTGATTTTTCATTTATCTTTCTAAAATCAGTGACAATGCGCCATTTCTTTATTCCTGATGCGTCTGCTTTTTTGGGCACAACCCATAGGGGTGAGTTGTATGGTGAATTTGAATTCGGAATTATTTTTTTTATACACATTTCATTGACTTGCTTAGTAATTTCGTTTTTGTGGCACTCTGGAGGTTTATAGGATTTATTGTTGATTATTTTATTATCTTTTAGAATAATTTTGTGTGATGTCAGATTCATACTAGGGAGCGGATCTCCTGGCAAGGTATAAATATCATGGTATGCGTTAATAATTTTTTTAATTCCTATTCTATA